>JAOVYX010012163.1:0-32835 GCA_035668315.1 Drosera spatulata
CAGCCGTCGCCAAACCTCCGTCGTCGTCGCCAACAGCTCCATCGCCCGCCTCCCTCCCTCCCTCCCTCCTCCGTCCTCTCCTCTTCTCTCCTTTTTCCTCTTCCCCGGTCGAGCCGCCACCACCCAGCCTTCCCCGCAGCTGCCTCCCAGTCGCCCAGCGTCGTCGCCTACTGCCACCTTGTCGTCGACTAGCCCGGATTCGGCCCACCCAGCCCGACACCATCACGACGTCGTCTGCAGCCGTTGCCAGCCAACGTCGTCGTCGTCGCGCCACTTGCAACTGCTAGATCGTCGTCGTCGCTGCTCCACCCTGCCAGCCGCCAACCCCGCAACCAGCCACCGCCCGGAACCTAGCCGCCCAACGCCGCCTGCAGCCGCCGTCAGCCACGTCGCCATTGCAGCCCGCTTCGTTTCTCTCTCGCGTGAGGTAACCCAACCCCTCGTAATATCCCTGAATTATTATGTGATTATTGTTGGTGAACTGTGGAATGGATCTGGGATATGATTTGGTTTGAGATTGTATTGAGACGATGATCCACGGGTAGTAGTGAGTTTGGGAGATGATGATGAGGAAAAGGGAGTAATTTATTGTTAAATTACCACCTTCTTGTAATGATTTGCCGTAATACAATACAAACGGAATTAAAATATAACATGCATATATTATAATAAATTCAATGATGAATGGAAGAATGTAAACGAGTGAATAATCTTATAAGACAGCTAACTCGAACGGAAAAGTAAATAAAAACAAGTAATAGAATTAATATTTTCTAATAATCTCGATGATCACGGAGCAGTGGAATCGCTTAAACTATCGTGTAGAACCTATTTAACAACAAACATATAAGTGACATTAAATGATACATGTTATAAATCGCATAAGAATATCACACCTTGAACAAGGATAGCATTGGGATGGAGGAAGGTTTAGTTTTCCATTAGACGGATATGGTAATGTCGTCGAGGCACTGGGCACTAGTTTGCTGGAACTCGAGGTTGTGGAGGGACATGGGCTAACCCTGACGACTTAGATGCTGGAAAGTGCTTACAGGTATGCCACTAGGGGTTGTTGGGCAAATGCTTGCAGGGACCCGAGGTTGCGTGTGTGTGCGAAAAGCAATGTTAAGAAGGTAACATTTAGAACTGTGATTTGTAACGATGCATGCTAGTATTCCTAGGTGTATATAGTTATGTGATGGTTTTTGAGATATTGACATAAAATATGACCGACGTACTTATTGCCTATGACTAGTTGTGTCTCGTGAAGAGATGATGTATGGTGTACGTTATGCCTTGTTTGTTGGTATAATGAGGGTGAATGTGTGAAAGGAGTGTAAATCCGTAATTGGTGAGATAACTCCGTGGTATAAAACACAAAGAGCGTTTCGGTTTGCCGTTTGTGTTATATAGTGACTTGGTGGTGACATTCTTTCATCGACCCTGAGGTCGTTTTGGTATGAGGGAATCTCACAGCAGGAGACCCTGAGCTCCGGTTTGACTGATTTCGCTGATCCCTTTTCGCAAATGTCCTATTTGTTAAAGTTGAAGAGAGTTTACTTATGAAATTGAATAAGTCTCGCCAAGACACAATTATAACATAGGGTATATATTGTTTGTTATCTCTGTGTGATTGATATGATTATAAGTGTCACTGAGTCTTGAGTGAAATGCTGACCGCTACAGTACGTGAAAATTGAATTGAGAACCTGTCGTGTCACAGTGTCTTTGTCTCATTTTATTTGGTATGGTTTAGGTTGTTTGGTTACGTTGGTTGTTTGGTGATCTGGCTTGTTGGTTGTAGAGATGAATCTGTTATCTTAACTGAAGCGTTGATTTCAAAGTATTATAATATATGATCTAAGTGATCCAACTTTTCATCTTTTCTTCCTCTCATGCATTTCCTGGGAAGGAAGCCGATACATTATTGAGCTTCTATAGCTCACGATAACTTTTCTTGTTTTCTTCTTCTATCCTCCTTTTATAGGAACAAGAGATTGTTGTGATACGTGATAGATAACATGCTCGTAACAAACCTAGAGAAGTATTAAAATGATATTTTATTTTAGGTTCGGTATGAGATAGTCAATGAGACTCTGAATCATAAAATTGAACGGTATGAGAAAAGGTGAAAGGCTTCTGATGATGTTGATTGTATTTTATTCTTATATCTAAACCAGGATGTAATAAATATATCTGGTTGGGCAGTGACCCTCAACCACAGGAACGGGACGTTGTCCTTTCCCGACTCCACTCAAAATACCTCAAATCAAACCGGATCCTAAAACCCTAACACCTAACACCCGAACCCAGGAGATCGGATCCTAATCTGCATCGACGACATCCATGACTACAGCACCAAGCTCGAATCCCTGTGGTCGAATCTCAAATCCAACATAAACCCATTTCAATTCGACACCGTAATCGTCATCTTCCTCGACGATTACTACGACAGAGGCCCCCATACCGAGAAGGTTATCGACTTCCGCATTTTATTACCCTCGAAGTACCCGAATCAATCACATGTGTTCCTTTGTCGGAATCACGATCTCGTCTTCACCGCCTTCCTATGGATGTTGTTGGCGCCAAAGGGTGATGATTCGTGCCGGTTTAGGGAGACGTGGAAGGAGTGTGAGGCTAGGAAATGATGGTATATGGGTGATGGGTTTGAAGATATGCATTTGTAGGGGAGCAGATGGGGCGGATCGATTGTCGTTAGGTTTAGGACCGCCAAGGGGACGGAGTACAGGGAGTCGATTTGCAATGCAGGACCGACGCTTGAGTCCTATGGTGTTCCTCGTGGGCCTGCTGGTATTATGGGATTCTTGGTTTGTTGTGTGATTTATGGGCTTTATCTGCTCATTTTTTGCCATATTTTTTCTGATGGCCAATTGAATGTTTGAGAGTGTTGAATCAATGTATTTGTTTGATCATCGCATTTTCCTGACTTAATTAGTATGACAATGTTTCGTCTCTTTTGAGGTTTTCGCCTTTGTTAAATAAAACAATGTCTTTTTTTAATAAAACAATGTGTCTTTATAACTAAAATAGTGTGTCATTGTTATTGAAACAATGCATTTTTATAAATGACACGGTGTGTCTTTATTAAATAAAACTGTGCGTCTTTGTAAATGAAACAATGTGTCTTTTGTAAACGAAACAGTGTGTTTTTTATAAATGAAACAGTATGTCTTTGTAAATAAAACAATACGTCTTTGTAAATAAAACAGTGCGTCTTTGTAAATGAAATAGTGCATCTTTATTAAATAAAATAGTATATCTTTGTTAAATGAAACGTCTTTGTAACGGAAACAATGTGCCTTTGTAAATGAGTGCGTCTTTATTAAATAAAATAGTACGTCTGGTTTATCTGAATTAAGGTTACGGTACTTATTCAAACGAAAAAAAGGGGTGACAGTTCTAATTTAAATTAACGTAAAAACAAATTGTCTATTTTAAAGAACAAAGCGCCTGAACATATTAAACAATGTGTCTCAATTAAATTTTGTTCTAAGTAATTGTTTATAAACTAGTACGCCTTAAGAAAAATAAATAGAACGTCTGAGCTAAATGTTATTGTAGTTTTTTTTTTTTTAACAAAACAGTGTGCCTTGACAAGTAAAACCAGTCTGTCCTGGTTTGGCTTCTCCGAAGAAGGGACAACGCAATTCGAACTTGGCATCAGAGGGAGGAGTGGAGGCACTGCTCATCTTCCCAATTTATCACATTTCTCATCTACTGTTCTTGTACTACTCATCTTCCCGAACGTGGTCAGAGGTGATGGTGGTCGGCGATGGAAATAGCTAAAGATGGTGGTGATCGAAGATAGAGAAGTGCTGGTAGTGGTGGAGGGAGGAGAAGAAGAGTAGGAGGACGACGAGGGAGATATGAGGAAATGAAAAAAGATAAAATTATAGTTTTTTTAGGAATTACGTTTTCGGGTTTTATGAACTTGGGATTTATTTCATTTTTATATTTTTGGGTAAAATTTTCTTAATATTGACAAATTTTGTTTTATGAAAACAAAATTTAAAGATTTTAGGATTACCTTGATTAAATAATTGATTTAAAATAATCTAATGTAATATACATCGTATTTATCTAGTATCTTTTAAGCGACAAACAGCACGACGGCTTGACGATATGATAGGATATTATTGTCATTTTAAAAAATATCAGTTAAAAAAAAATTGGAACCAATAACATAAATTCTAATATAATAAATATCTTAATCAATTAAAATGAAAACAACCAATTAAGTAAATTCTAATCTAACATCTATCTTAACCGATTAAAATTAAAATAATATTCCTTCTCTCATCATCCACCGTATATTCTCATCCCATCATCACCCAATAAAAGATAAATTTTAATATCTCAAATCTAACATAAAATATTTTGATCAAATGAAAAAATATAATCATCGTATATACGAAATATTTCACAAAGAAATATAAAAATCCTTAAAACTTTATACTCCTATATGAAATCGTCATTAAATAATTATAAATAATCTTTACCTATTAAGATATTATATGACATTTATTTCACAACACGATACTTTTTTTTTTTTGTCATCATATATTAATACACACGTATGAGTTTTCTATTTTATTTTATAAATCGAGTTTTAGGCTATATTTTTCTATCTCTATCATTTAATTGAGATTGATGAATAATATGAACAATGCATGTTGATCGTAATAGTTAAATCAATTTATCGAAAAAAAAATAAAAAGCAAGTTATCTAGTTCAATATATACATTAACCTATATATCGATATAGGTAAGTTTTTTTAATATAAACATTATTTTAACTCTATTATATTATTCATCGTATGTAGCGGACAAATTAATATTCTAGTCATATATTAAAAAAAAAAAAGAGACCCCGTGCGTGTTTTTCACGGAATGACGCAAGACTTTTCTGCTTGAAGGCGTAGGGCGTCTTTAAATGCAATGACGTAGGGCACCTTTAGTTACAATAAAAATTTAATTTGAAAATTAACTTGTCGGAGATGTTATTTTAGGAATTTTTTTTTAAAAATCCCTATTTTAAAAAAAATCCCAATACAAACATTGATAAAGTTATGCGCATTCATACACAGTTATGCTCGGTTTTGGAACTTGAATATATTTTCTTTTTCCACACAACAGTGACACCTGAGGCCCAGAAGAAGTACTAGCATAAAGGCACGCCCAATTATGTTCGGCCCAGCAAGAAGCTTTGGCCGGACAGGCCCAAAAATTGCAACATTTTGGTCGGACCTGAACAAAGATGGCCAGATCCTGCTTTCATAAGTGATCAAGGTTCAAAAACATATTATCGGGAATAAGATGTCGTAATTATATCAAACATATAAGAAAATGTTCAACTTAAATGTATGCATAATACACAATTGTATGCATGAATTATAAGCATTTTGTTAGTTATGATCAGTGTTTTGTCATCGAAACTTAGAAGCAACGGAGTTTGTAGGAGTATCAAATGTTGATGTGAAAGCACAAATTAACTTGTCTTAGCACAAGACAACAGAAATTGGTGATGCAAGGCTTCATAAATCGTAAAGTTTATTGCAACATAACAACTTATACAATGGGGTGGAGTAGTGGAGATTTACAATGAATCCATTACGTAAAAAGCTAAACAAAGTCAACGAATGGAACTCCTGTGAATTAAATTAGATCAAATCCAACTAACACGACAGTTTCCTGGAAACAAATAATCTTACTAATGATAGTTTAGAGCCACAAAGTAACATTTTGGAACCCGGAGTGCATAGGTTGCCATTAGTGGAATTGCAAGTAATTAGTGTTGGCGATCACGTTCACTTCAACCTGCACGGAAAAGGGAAGACAAACAAATTAAATAACTAATCCATTCAAAAGTAAAGCAATTAGATCCACTGTAAATCGAAGCTAAATCAAGAGTTTATATATAGAAAATAAAACTATGTCAACTCGATACTAACGTGCTGCAGTCGGTTGTGCCATCGAGTTTATAAGGTAACACGACATTGGCTTTAGTCAGGGCATTGCGAATAGCGCTGATATTGAAGATCGGAATACCAAGGATATTAGCACCAGCGGCATCCTTCCAGCACTCGCAATCAGGTTGGATGAGAAAAGGATATTCTTCCTCGGTCGTGTTGAAGAGCTTCAATGCCGGACCACAGTCCCCGAACAATTGTTCCAGTCCTGTGGCTAGGTAGCCGAAACATGGGAACGGAGGGATATTCCGTTTCCTGCAGTAGAGCTTCGTCGAATCTGCAACCATCATGGTGCTGCATGCGAGGAAGATACATACAAACTTGAGCAAATATGAAATCGCCATAAGAGATTCCCTCAGTGAAACAATATGACTTAGCGAGGCCTATGTGATCTATTATTTTGGTTCTCGGACAATGCCTTAAAAGAATTTACCTTATGGGTTTCAGAAATAACAAATTAACAAGGTCGCTAGTTGTTTAAATAGCAAGACATGAACATAAAAATTTCCAAAGTTTCAGGCGTCTTTGCCTCTTTGGGCGTTATAATTAGTTTTGAACTTGCTAATTAGCTTATAGAGGTTGCTAAGCTATTTCATTTTTCAACAGGCTCAGGCAGTGACCACCCTCCTCGGTTAATTTTATTTACAACATGCGATTGTTGTGGTGGAAAATGGGATAGGGAACATTTTGTTTAGGGTTTCGCTGTGTCGGCCTTGTTTGTAGAGAAAAAATATGCCTACATCTATAATGGAAAAGAAATGACGCTTCTGTTTCAATCTTAAAGAATCACTTCTAGTTTACAGTAAAAAGGGCCCCGATTTAGGACAGCAACACAAGGAAATACAGTCACAAGAATGCCATGATTTGTGTAGTATATAAGGAGTTTGTGGAGAGTTTTGATAGATAATAGTATAAAAACAAAAGGATAAATCGCTAAAGTGTTTAAAACATATAAGATTATATTTTAATTCTGATAAAATATTTAGATTCTAGTCAACTAAAATAAGATATACACTAGCGTTTAGGGGTTTTTGTTTGATTAGATAGATTTTGAACTACTCCGTGGAGGAGTTAAAAGAATTTTTTTAATATTTTATGAGTGTTTTATGTTTTCTGGTGTAACTATGTTAGATATATTTTTGCTAATTTCCTAAATTTAATTTAATACATATTTCTTCATAGTCAAAACCTTAAGCACAAGAGAGCACATTTGGTGTCTATACTATATGCTCATACACAATACCATTCATAGTAGATGTCGTCCAACATAAGCGGAGAAAGATACAAGCCAGACCCTGGGATAGTGTGGTCACTAATCACAATATATGGCATATGTAAAAACTGAAACATTAATAACTTCGTCGATCATATCTTTGAATACATAATACGAATCCTTGGTACTTAATTGAAGTAAACGATTTGCCTCTATATATAAAAGCATCACCCTGTTGCTGATCATCAAAGTCACAACAACAAATAACAATCAAGCATCAGCACATACAACATTGTTTAAGTCGCTCTCAATTACAGAAGCACTATCACACATATTAATTGTCGGAAAATCGAGAGACGTTATAACTACAACAATGGTTAGCGCATCGACTGTGTTCAAGCTCATTGTCGTAGCCCTGGTCTGCACCATGGTGGTTACTGACGCGGCAAAACTATACTGCAGGAAAAGGAATATTCCTCCCTTTCCTTGCCTCGGATATCTGATGTCCGGCAAAGATGCATCATATGATCCCAGCTGCACCTCGGCTTTAGCCATACTCAAATCAAGCGAGCAATCGACTCCTATTCTCGTTAAACCAGATTGCGATTGTTGGAACCAGGCGGCCACTACAAGCATTTTCGGCTTTCCTTTGTTTAATCACAACGCCATGGCGAATCTGAGCAAGAAGTCTAATGTTGCCTTCCCTTTCAAGCTCGACGGAACCACTAACTGTGACTCGTAAGTACTATCAGTTCCGTTGTTATTTATTTGTTTGTTTTTCAGAATTTGTTTACCAAATGATTAATTTGTTTCGATGCTGATCGATTTGGGTTTCAAATGCAGGCTTTGAATACTGATCATGGAGATGATACAAAAGGATTATGATCAAGACTCAGATGAAGGAATCTATTACTACTAAGCAGCAGAAAAGGAGTAGATCAAGTTAATTACAGCATAATTGATGTAGGCATCCTACGAATAAACTGTAAAACTATTACTTCTGCACCATGGGGTTTCGATTCCATCAAAATTTATTATATAATTTGTATTGTTACTACTTCTAGACTATTCAATAAGAAAATATTGCACAAAGCATGTTACCAGTAACACAATATGCATAAATATGCACACTTCTGCAAGGTACACTTATATACAGTAGACCAAAGTTTCTGGAGTCTAATTTGAGCGACATAATCAATTTCAAGGTGCTAATTAGCTTAATAGAGGTTGTCAAGCTATTTCATTTTTCAACATGCACAGGCAGTGACCACTCGCGGTGGTTAATTTTATTTACAACATGTGATTGTTGTGATGGGAAAAATGGGAAAGAGAACATTTTGTTTAAGGTATCTGCGTGTCGGCCTTGTTTGTCTAGAAAAAATTATGCCTACATCTGTGAAGTACCGGAAGAAGAATATCACTTCTGCTTAAATCTCAATGAATCACTACTGGTTTTAGGTCCTTACAGCAAGTACATAGGGAAATGGAGTCACAAAAATGCCATGATCTGAGTAGTATATAAGAAGTTGCAGGGGAGCTTTTGATAGACAATAGTATTGAATACGAACTATTAAAGAGAAAAATATGGATTTGTGAGTGTTTAAAACATATATCTTATATTTTAATTCCGATAAAAATTAAAATAGATTTTAGTTATGGAATGTATAGTTTGGCCAAAATTTCTTTTAATGTTTATGGCTTTAATTCAGAGTATATTATGCCAAAACCAATGAAATATGCAATCTCAACAAAAAGGGATATTGACGAGTTACGCATGTAACGCATACAAATTAGAACACGAAAAAAATGAATTATGGATCAAACTAACGTCAGACAATATCATCATCCTGCGGCCAATATCTTTTCGCCATCAGCAAAGCACAACAAACTACTTGGAAACTATAAAACCAAAAACCCTCCTTAAATAAACTCCAAACGAATCGTAAATAAAAAAAAATCCATTGATTTGATATACAGTGATTCATTTAGTATCCGATAAAAATTAATTGCAAACTTATGATGTGTTTGATAAAAATTAGTTTTGATAAAAACATGATTAGATGATAAATCAAAAAACATTCCTTATACCCAAATTATATTTAGGATGATTTATCCAAAACTATAAAAAATTAAAAATAATTTCAAAAAACTGCACAAGCGATAATAATTTCAAATAGATACAAATTTAAAATATAAAACCTTACACTTCCTTCATCTCATATCCATCACCAACACCATTGTCGGACCTCTTACCGGAATCCGACGATTTCTTTGGAATCTTTGCTGGAGTTCGATGACGTCGTCAGAATCTTTGTCGTTAGAAAATGATCCTCCTTCTATTTAACACAACAACAACAACCCAAAATAATATAAATACTTAACTGACGTGTTGTTTTTTTAATTGAGGCTCTGTTTGGGTCATGGTTCTTCTGTCGTTCTATTTCCCATATAAGACGCTCGGTTTCAGAAATAGAGCACTTGAACAAAAATACGGAGTGTCTTAAGAAAAACAGAGCGTCAATATAAAAATATAGAGCGTCTGTATAAAACACAGAGCGCCTAAAGCAAAATAGAGTGCCTGAAGCAGAGCGACAGATGTATAAAAACACAGAGTGCCTGTATAAAAACACAAATATTTGTATAAAACACAGAGCACGTGAAGCAAAACAGAGCGCCTGAAATAGAGCAATAGATGTCCTTGTATCATGTTTGCATCACACAGCCATCGAGAAATCGCCATATACATGCTGGTCGATGTCCTTATACCATATTAGCCCATCTCGTCGCCCACCTGAACTCGACCCACTTGAATCCGACCTCCACGACCTTGAGAAGCATCCGAAGTCAGCCACAAGCATGCGCTTAGAAAGCTCATGAATGCAGATGGAATCCCTCATGCTATCCAAACTTCCAACTGTATCTCCATCTTATACATGAATCCCAAGTTAGCTCAACAGCACCACAATACCATATTTTTACTCTCTTCCTTATTTGTCTGAGTCTCTACAATAACTCTTTTCTTTCTCTATCAACACACACTAAAACACATGCTCAGATCATAGAATCAATACTATAGTATATGAGTTTGGATCAACGGATCAAGATCATGATGCCAACAATAAAAACAACAAACACAAACCCAACAAGAATAGGGTTTCTGATGCCTTCATTCCAAGATCGGGGAGTCTGATGCCGACTCCGAAAACCCTGTCATCGGAGAGATTGCGACTAGACGAGAATCGAGGGGTCGAGGTGACGGCGGTGGCGGAGGAGAAAGGGGAGGAAAGGAGACGAAGGATGCACGGAATGGAGTGAAAAGTGATGATAGTTGTGGCCAATTGGAGGAGAGAGGAGATCATAGGAGTGGGACGATATGTTTTTGGAATAATTTCTTCGTGTGTATGTTTTTGGAATTATTTTTTGAAAAATGTAATTTTGAATAATTATACCTTATATTTATGTAAATTTATGCTTTAATTGATCACCATACATATTTTTTTGGGAGAGATAACGTTCGATGTCGACCCTCTATATTCATACAAAATCCCGCGTTCACGGTAGGTATCGTCCAACATACACGAAGTAAGATAAAAGCAATGTGCCACACCCTGGGAGAGTGGTCACTAGTCACAATATATGGCATGTCTAAAAGCTGATCAAATTAGTAACCAAGTCAGATCATATGTTTGAATACAGAATACGAATTTTTGGTACTTAATTGAAGTAAGCGATTTGCCTATATAAAAGCATCACCCTGTTCCTGATCATCAAAGTTGCAAAAACAAACAACAATTGTGCATCTTCACATCAACATTGTTTAATTAAGTTGCTCTTGATTTCAGAAGCACATCGCACATACTAATTGTCGGAAAATCAAGAGACATTACAAGTACAACAATGGTTAACTCAGCGGCTATGTTTAAGCTCTTTGTCGTAGCCCTCGCCTGCACCATGGTGGTTACTGACGCTGCAAAACTATACTGTAGGAGAGGAACATCCCTCCCTTTCCTTGCCTTGGATACCTGATGTCGGGCAAGGATGCATCATATGATCCTAGCTGTACCGCGGCTTTAGCCATACTCAAATCAAGCGAGCAATCGACTCCTATTCTCGTTAAACCAGATTGCAATTGCTGGAACCAGGCGGCCACTGCTAGCTTTCTTGGCTTCACTTTGTATAATCACAGTGCCATGGCGAATTTAGGCAAGCAGTCTAATGTTGTCTTCTCTTTTAAGCTCGACGGAACCACTAACTGTGACTCGTAAGTAGTATCAATTCCACTGTTTTTTCCAAAATCTGTTTTGCCAGATGATTAATTTGCTTCAATGCTTATCAATTTGGTTTTTCAAATGCAGGCTTTGAACACTGATCGTGAAGATGATACAAAAGGATTATGATCAAGATGCAAATGAAGGAATCTATTACTAATCGAGTAGTTAAAGTTAGTTCCAATAGAATTATTTGTTTATCTCATCCACGTAGGCATCCTTTGAATAAATTGTAAAATAACCTGGCTCAAAAAGGCGGTTTCATTCCTTCAAAATTTATTGTATAACTAGTATTGTTGCACTGCTTCTATATTCTTCAACCAGAAAATATTGCACAAAACGTGTTACCATGAACACATATTATTCATATGAGATGTTTTAAACGTTTTCTTATATTTCTGAGTTTTTTAGAGTACACAAAGAAAAGAAAATTAAAACAACATAACCATATAATTCTACTAGAAGGATAAAATACACGTAACCTTATCCCTATTTTATATTCATATGTTCGTTAACGGAATTAATCAGACAAATCGCTCCATCAACTGAATGCTTTTCTCGATAAATATTTTTCCTCAAGTCGAACAACGAATCTCCAAAATCTCAATCGAAAACTTGGAGTGAAAACCTATATAAATTATCCCCGTTATGCGATCGAACCGAATAAAACAAAGTGAAAGTGAAACTCCATTTTGATCTTACTCGGCGGCATGGAAGCGCTACACCATGATGAGTGAGACCCTTGAGCTTAGCAATGTTGCTCCCTTATAATAGATAACTGTAAAAGTTTCACATGCCACAAATTATTATTGTCCTCCCTCAAATAGTCCAGGTACCTTGCCTCTCGGCTTCCCCTCCTAGTTTGCCTTGAAAGATCTTGTTGCATTAATGTGATGTACGGGTTTTGATCTATTTCAATTTCCTGTTCGGAAATCTGTCTTTTGAATTGTGTTTTTAATATTTTTAAATTTTTTTTAGTGTTTTGTACTCGTTTCAATATTGGAAACTTGCATAAATACACCCATCCACTGGGCACGCCTATATACAATAGACCAAAATAATTCCTACAGAATTTTGATAAAAACATCCATCTGTTGGTCCCGGATATTTTCCCGGTCCAGTCCACATTTTGGGAGGCCCAGGCCCACCCTGATTATAACGTCCACAAAAATTAAATAACTTTCTCAATTATTACTCTCACGTTCACCTGTCAAAATGCGCGGCTCTATTCTGTCCCACGGGTCACGGCCCATCTCAGATCTCTTTAGTGTTAAAACTTTGACGGAATTCTTGATATGTATCTCTATAAAATTTTAATTATATAAAATATTTTAATATAATTTTAGTTTTAATAGATTTTTCATAATCAATTAAAAATTCCTTTCCCAAAAATAATTATTAAATATAAATTCAATTTCCTAAAATTAATTTTTTTAAATTTGACGACGACGACGAACTGAGAAGGAATTGACGATAACGAACTGACAACCGAAGATGACTACGAACTGATCATGACGAACTAACGACGAAAACGAAAATAATGAACTAACGACGATGACGAACTACCAACGACGACGAACAGAAAACGATGATGTAATGCTCCGGTTAAATCCTTACTACTGGGTCGTCACCAAGAACTACTCGTCAGGCTGACAACTGACCCCACAGACCAACACTAATCCTTTCAGTGCGCTTTAGCGTCACTCGCTCACGTCTGACAATTGACCCCACAAACCAACACTACTCCTTTCAGTGCGCTTTGGCGTCACTCGCTCACGTCCTAAGAAACTTCCCAGGAGGTCACCCATCACAGCATTACTCCGCGTTAAGCACGCTTAACTGCGGAGTTGTAAAATGATGGGCTATCGAAAAGGAAGGTGCACCACCTTGTTTATATAGGTAGTACTATCAAACCATTTAAGCATTTTTCTTGGGGTATTACATACACCCCCACTTAAAGAACGCAACGCCCTCGTTGTGATTTCAAGCACGACACACATCCCAACAACCTTTCCTTGCTAGACGGCTGACATGGACCTCTTGTCCACAGGTCATGCACACAGTTGCAGGGTTGTTCTGATACCACTGTAACGTCCCGGTCAAATCCTTGCTACCAGGTCGTTACCAAGAACTGCTCGTCGGACTGACGACTGGCTCCACAGATCAACACTAGTTTTTTCAGTGCGTTTTGGCCTCACTCGCGCACGTCCTGAGAAACTTCCCAGAAGGTCACCCATCCCAGCAAAACGGAGTTCTAGAGTGATGGGTTACCGAAAAGGAAGTTGCATCTTATTTATATAGGTAGTACTATCAAACCATTTAAACATTTTTCTTGGGGTATTACATATAATGACGACGAACTAACGACGATGACGACGAACCAACGATGACGACAATGACGATGAGCACACGACGACAGTGGTTTTGGATGCAAAGTAATAGATGAAGATTAAACCAGTTTCAATCTTTTAGACTTTTTTGGATGAAGATGAAACAAATCAAACGACACATATTTAGATTTTTTTGTTGCTATTGTCGGCATGGAAAAAAAAAAAAAAGCAAAATAACTCATGCAATTTTTTAGAATATTCATGGATGAAAAAAAAGGAAATGAAATTGGTTCAATCTTTTAGAAAAGCAAAATGTAGATTTGAATTAAAAAAAAACAAAAAAACAAAATCTGTGTATGGGGGTACCTCTATGGAAAAAAGAAGAAGAGAGGTATTTATTGGGTATTTTTTTTACTAGGTAATCCTTTTGGATAATATTTCCTATAAATTTATCATTTCTAAAAATTAGGTGTTTGATAACGCTGTTTAAAATTATAATTATCAAACCAATAACACAAACAAAAAACTTGAAACAAAAATAAAAAATATTTTCTAAAATGAATGATTTTTTATATGAGAAATCTTGAATACGGCATCCTGATGAGTCAAGAAACAAATCATGAAAGTCGTTTTTTTGTGTTGTTTTTTTTTTTTCATTTTATCTGTTTGAAAAAAAAAAATTTATCTCCGTCCCATAAAAAATGCAATGTTGATTTAAGTCAGTGATAAAATTATTCAAGTTATGAATCGTCCGCAGGACGATCAAACATCGTTTTACACAAATTTGTCTTGAAACAATAATGATAATTTAAGTTATGTGCTCCAACACTGAACTAGTGACGTAATTTTCATACGTTGCTGAGACGAATAACGAACTTTTTCAAAATACGTGTTGAATAATATAATGATCATGCAACGTTGTATTTTTTATTGAAGCGAGAAAATAACCATTACCAAACAAGCCTATATCTAAGAAAGATTTTTTCTGATGATTTCATAAACAAAGATACAAGACATAATCAATTTGGATTGATTTAGTAATATTCGATTTAATCTTTTTCTTAAAGATATTAGGTTTGAATAAAAAAAAGGGGGAAAAAAAAAAAAAGACGCCATGTTAGAACTGTCTACCTGTGTTTGCCTTCCATGGGAATAACTAGTCATATAAGAGCAACTTCTTCTCTTTTCTTTTCCCATTTTCCAGTTTTAGTCACCCCCTTGATAGTGACTTACATTTCAGTCCTTCACGTTCTCGCCTTTTCACTCACAGATTCAACAGTTTCCAACACAAACAAACAAAAACAGTTCCAAAAAAAGAAAAGGGCAAAAAAGACCCGAAAAAAAAGAGAGATCAGAGACAGAGCCAACGCGAGCGCAGTTGCCACTCTCAATCCTATTCAACTCGAAAACTCTATTTTCATCAACAAATTTCATCATCTTTCATTAGGGTTTTCGATTTGGCCGAGGAGGAGTTGAAATCAAATAATGCCGTTGAATCGATACCACTTGAGGAACGAGTATAGCCTCGGCGACCCGGAGCTGTACAGAGTCGCCGACAAGGATGATCCCGAGGCGATCCTCGAGGCCGTCGCCATGGCCGGACTCGTCGGGGTTCTCAGACAGCTCGGGGATTTGGCCGAGTCAGTGAAGAAAACTTGTTATTCTGTGGTTTGGTTTTGATAGTGAATTGTGAATTGATTGATGGTTTTGGTGTTTTGTGTTTTGTTGGTTGAGGTGAGTTGGGTGAGGGTTAGGGTTTTGCGAATGGTGAGGCAAATTGGGAGGTTTTGCTTGTTGTAGTGGTTTTAGATCTGAGAGATAGAGATGATTGAATATTCCGATTCGATTTGGGGTTTGCATTATGAATTTGGAAGAATTTTAAAATTTGTTAGACTCGGATTGCGGAAACTTTTTGCATTTGGCAAAGTGGAGTCTGCTTTTCTGTCAATGAGTGTAGTCATTGTTATAATTTGACACCATTTTTTATCCAAAATATAAAACTCTTATTCCAATGTTTTGATTCTATTTTAGAATAAAATGATTCTATTTTAGAATCAAATGGTTCCAAAATTATAAAACTCTTGCTCCAATGCTTGGTTCTATTTTAGAACCATATGGTTCCAAGTGATTCTTAAATGAAAAAATGACAGTGGCATGGATGGCTACACTCAAATTTGGTACCAAATTTGTAACCAAGTTTGGCACAATTCTATTTTAGCATCTAATATAGCTAATGGTTGGAGCTTTATTTTTTTTATTTGGTGTCAAATTATAGCAATAACATCACTCTTGGCTAATGGTTGGACTTGCTCTAACCAGGAGCTTTTGGCATTGCATTAGTCAAGTTGAGTTGCTGACTGCATTGTGAATCATCTTTAGGATTTTGAGCCGATGGAGTGTATGTAGTCCCTTAGTAGCAAGGGGGAAGTGTTTTCGAGAATTTAGTTTTGGGAGAGGATAGAACTTAGTACTCCCTCCGTTCCATTATTTTTGCAACAAAATGACTTGGCAGAAGGATTTGGAACTTAGAATTGTATTGAATTTGCTGTGTTCTAAGAGTTTAAGCCAGTTGAGCATTGTTCTCTATTTGGTTAGATTGCAGTTGTGATGAGATCCCATGGTTTTGGGGGGTTTCTTGGAGGATGCTTGTGAATACTGCAAGTTTGTATTGCAGTTGTAAAATGAATAGGGAGTTGAGTATTCGCTGGAAGGAAGGAAAACCGTGTGTGGGCTCAAAGTTGCCTGTTGTAAGTTTGTTCTAGTATCTAGCCACGGTAAATTTGGAGCTCCATAAGCTGTTCTCATGTTCTAAATGGCATTATACTTGAGGCTTTGTTCTTGTTGCAACATGGCTGATATTAGGAATGCAAAAGCACTAGTGCATCGATTTTACTTTAAATAGGCCTCCGCTAATCTAAGTTTACCCTCTCATTAGAAGGAGGGAAGTCAACGTAAGTGCTTCGTTGTTGAGGTAAGACAGGCAACGCCAGGGGTAAAGTGAGGTCAGAAAGCCTGTTAGAGCCAGTTTGAAACCAAGTTGCTATATCTTGTTAAGATTTTCATTTGAGGTATCCTATCATAGCTCTGCACCGACCCTATCTGAACTCTCCATAAATGGCGTATGACAAACGAGCTATCATTCATGTTTCCGGGAGTGTTGTTTCTTCTCTGCAACATACTCCTGGAGGTTCTATTGCTATTATTTTAATGAAAATAGAACCTTTGGGACAAGAAATTATCTTGTGGATCATGAGTTCATGACTTGTTATCAACCAACTAACCAAGTATCTCCTTCCGTGAAGTATTAGTAGTAAAACTTAAGCTTCTGCTTACCAGTTTCACATTGAAACTGTATCTCATGTTTCTTCCGTGTCATATTTGAAGGTTTGCTGCTGAAATATTCCATGACTTGCATGAGCAAGTGGTGGCTACAGCTGAAAAAGGTCATGGTCTGACAGCTCGTTTCCAACAATTAGAAGCAGATTTTCCCTCTATTGAGAAGAGGCTTCTCTCCCAAACCAATCATACAACCCCGTTGTACAATTCAGGTTCAGAGCCCCTTGTAAACTATTACTCCTTGCATCATTTTGGCACCGCTGCTAGGAAGCTGTTTCTTTCTTTTTATTATTTGGTACTGATTTTCTGTACTTGAATCTTTGCTTATTTCTTGATTTTTTTTTTTTTTGTTTTTTTTGGTTTTTTGCATAAAGGGCAAATTTTTATAAACTCTTTCTTGATGTTTTTTTTTTCTTTTTTTTTGGCATAGACTCTTTCTATAGTTTATATGTTTCAATTGCTGAAAGTGTT
The DNA here is from genome assembly GCA_035668315.1 of Drosera spatulata. Classification (NCBI taxonomy): domain Eukaryota; kingdom Viridiplantae; phylum Streptophyta; class Magnoliopsida; order Caryophyllales; family Droseraceae; genus Drosera; species Drosera spatulata. Next base: position 17,608 of record JAOVYX010012163.1, read on the forward strand.
CTAGGTCCTTCCTTTTTTCTTTTTTGTTTAATAAGGGTCCTTCCTTTTAATTTTAGAGTATTTGCTTCCTTCCTGCACACTCTCATTTGAATGCTACCACAGTTAGATTAGATCACCGGTGAAGTTTGTTTTGCTCGGAGCGCCTATGTTAGACAGACATGCTATCAAGTATTTACGATGGGATAGTAACACAAAGTTAAGCATCCTCACCTAATACAAAAAGCTTTTGTAGGTATTGACTGGCATCCTAATCCCCATATGGATCAAAATCTAATAACTGGGGTAGATTTACCTCGATTTGTGATGGATTCATATGAGGAATGTCGTGGTCCTCCAAGGTTATTCCTCCTGGACAAGTACGTTTATCAGAATCTCAAATTTTCTGAGTTCTTGAGCATCCTTGTAAGAAAATTGAGCTCAGGCCAACATGAGATACTGATGATTTATGTTGTATTTGGAAGGTTTGATGTTGGTGGTGCTGGTGCATGCTTGACACGGTATACTGATCCATCCTTCTTTAAAGTGGAAGCCAATCCTTCTGAAATTGCAAAATCAAATGGTCTGAGAGAAAGGAGACTAAGGAAAGAAAAGGTGAAGACCTATTGCATACTACTACAAATGTACTATTTGGATGAATTTATCGAAAATGGGCATCTTATTGCAATTCATATTTTAATAATACCTCGATTGCTAAGCATACAAAAAAGTTGAGGCTAGTGTAACTTACACAACTTTCAACTGTTTCGGCTTGCTTTTGTTCTGTCAGAGGAAAGGCTCAAGCTGGAGAAACGGAGAAACCCCAGAGTCATATACAGCATCGCATGCCAAGTATGGGCTTTCATTTTCTCTGATTCATGCTTTCGTTGAAGAAGATTTTAGGGTTATGCAGTGTATACTTTTCATAGTGAAATTGGTGGTCTGACTTAGGAACTTTTCTGAGTGCAGACTACATCAATTGCTGCTGGTTGATCGTTTGCAGAATGGCGGTAATGACACTGAACACAGGGTGAAATTGAAGAAGAGGCAGTTGGCTGGGTCTCTCTGTGATGAAAAAGCCAGGAAAGCTTTCGCAGATAAATTTCTGAAAACTTGTTGTGCAGGGCATAAAATAGTTCCAGAAGTTCCTGTCAACCCTTTATCCATGGCTTTGGTGATAAGAGATGCTCAGGAATCAGTGCCGGAAATAGTTGAAATAGGTACTGTTAGTCCTGCTAGGGAATCTAAGCATACAGAGGAAAGAATATCAAGTTCGTTGCCTGATATAAAGGAAGTTGTTCAATCATCTCTTAATGAGTCGAGTGAGATCATTGACGAGGACTCAACCATATTGTCTCTGCCAAACTATAGAAGTGAGTCGGAGAAGGATTCATTCACCTTTAGCGTGAGTAGAAATGTCAAAGAAGCAGCTTTGAATTCAGATAGTAGATCAACTCTAAGTGACGATGAGTATAGTTCAGACGGGATTCCTAGTGAAGTGGAAAGTTACATGGATGCCCTGGCTACTATAGACTCAGAAATTGAAACCGACTCTGAGTGTAGGGCGAGGAAACATCTCAAGCTTGTTGGTGAAACTGTTCAGGAGTCTGATGCTAGTGGAAGACATGAGGGCCCTAAATTTTCCTTGGATACTCAATCAGTTGGGAGTTCCAATAGATCAAAATCTTTGACGAGTTCTTTCAAGGGGAGAGATGCTGAGTTGGCTGAACTTACCATAAATGATGACAGTGGAGCAGCTGCAGCTAAGAACTCTACCCGAGCATCAACGGCAGATTCTGTCCAGGCATCGTTGAATCAGCTTTTTGCTTCTGAGGAAGCTCAAGAGCACAATCCTGAGATACGAGAAGCGAAATGCCCTTCCTCTGTTCACAATACTCCATTTCACTCTACAGATATGCTTTCAAGTGTAGAAGAGAATTTACTTGTAAAACCTCAAATAGATCAGAAAAACTTGTGCATGTTGATAGATGCCAATGAAAGATTGAAAGTACTAGATGCTAATGGCTCCTCTGAAGGAACTCTTTCTGATGTGCCATCTCATGCGAGTGATGGTGTTGTAAGTGAAAGTCCTCAAGCTGAGCCACTACATGGCGATTCTGCTATTCCTTGTAAAACAATCGCTGATGCTTCTGAAGACAGCTATAGTGCTAGATCACTTGGTGAAGTGCTTCAGATTAAAGCTTCCAATGATGTTCCTTTAGCTAATTTGGGCGATGGATCTTTCTCTTCTTTTCATTCTGTCTGTTCAACCGAAGACGAGTGGGCTCATAGCTCAGGTCAGATCAAAGTGGTTGCTGGTTCGAATGGAGAATTGCCATGGAACCGTCCCATTGTCACCACCCATAGCTGTCTGGATGCTGTCAGTCCTGCCAACTTTACTCCTGAAGATTATTGCATGCCAGCAACTGAAGCTGACTCTGGGAAGCGACCCCTATTAGACCCTAAACATAGCCCGAGGCTTCTTGTGCAGCACCTCACAGAAATAACAAATGCAAGTCCTTCATCTGACATTATTTTTCAAGAGGAAGCTGCTTGCATATATCCTGATAACTCAAGCCACATGGTGGATCTTGAAGGTGCAATTGAAGATGCTGATAAGTCATCTTCTCTCATCAGTAACCTTTCAGAGATTCAGTACGCAACCGACCTGGTTCCTGAAGTAGATCATTTTATTCCATTTACTGAACAGAACTCAGAGAATGAAAGCTCTGCGTGCGGTTCTATGCAGCAGCATTTCTTAGGGGAAATGGATGGCGATCTTTCACCTGGACATGAATTGCTAAAGGAAGATGCAGTAATTTGTGAAGATGAGCTGGCCGATGAGGATGCTTCTAGAGCTACTGAGATTGAAGCGATTGTATCATCTAGCAGCCCTGAACATAAAGACATTAACCTGCAGGTAGTTTCTTCTTCTCATATGGCATCAACTCTTGACTATTTGCCCGGTGGTGTTGGTGAATTGGGCTCAGAAGAATACCATTGGAAGCAAACTATTGACGAGAACATAGAGAGACAGCTGCTTCTTCTAGAGAATCTAGACTCGGCAAAAAGTTCTAATGAGCTGAGCCAGAATCCGGTGGAAATTGATGCCAACCTTTCAGCATCTCATAATTTAACTGAGGAACATTTTCAGGTTTATATGGATGAGCTAGGCTGGAATAGGACCTCCTTAGTTTCAGAAAATGAAAATATTAGGGAAACTGAGATCAGTGTGGATCCAAGTGACACAGCTGCTCCAACGTTGGTTTTATCACACCATGATCAATCATCAGAACTAAGCATGGATAAACAAGAGCATGACACTGTTCAAGTTCATTCTCTTGAAGATGACATCAGTCGTTCTACTGATGTGTCTTTTGCTGAGGAACCTTCAGAAAATAATTTGACTACGTCCTCCTCGGATGCTACCCAGACTTTGCACGTGTTGGAGCAGCAGCCTTCAAAGATGGCTGATGATGCTAAGTCTGTCCAGCACTATGACCCTCAGCCTGGTAATCCTTATACCTCTAATCTTTGCTTTACATCTGCCGATCTGAAGCTCATGGCAATGATATTCAATCTCGCGTGAACAATGCGCTGAGATTCTGAGAGTGATGCTGGTGATTTAACCTGAATCCTCTATCTGCAGGTCTATCAGAGGCAAACGTTGAAGATGTTCAATTGGAGGCGACTGGTCCAACTGATGGCAGCAACATTAATGCCATTGAGGATGAGACTGTTTCCGGTGATGCATTTCATGTGCAATTTCCCTCTAATGATTTAGGTTCTTCCAAGTCCATGTCACCATGTGAGGATTCTGCGTTTTTGCATCATGGAGAGGCTGAAGTTCCAGAGTCAGCAAACATGCTCTCTGTAACTAGTATTGACAGAGACACTGATGTAGAAGACCTGCCTCGTGCAAATACTCTCTCGCCTTTCTCTTCCAGAGAAGGAGGTGTCATACCCTTTTATTCAAAAAGGCTACAAAAGCGATCTTCCACTGCTGCAGATGATTCTTCAAAGAATGATCCGGAAATTGCAGATTCGACTTCAGGCCGTGATAGAGAATTAGATGTACTAGATAATGTAAATGAGGTGGCAAATACTTCTGTGAGCTCTGATCTTAATCCATTTGGTGGGGCATCTACTGATGTTCCAAATTTGAAACGACTTCCCAATGCTCTTGATTCCACCACTGAAGACATGCTTCATGCAGCTAGTCTTTCTCCGTCTTTCAGAGTAGGAGGTGCCATACCTTTTTATTCCAAAAGGCTACATAAACAATCTCCAGCTGCTGCGGAAGATTCTCTGCCGGATGATCTGGAAGTTGCACATTTGACTTCAGACCACGATGAAAAATCAGATGTGCGAGAGCATGTGGATCAAGTTAAGGAAGTGCTAGAAGATGTGAATCAAGTGAAGGAATCATCTCAGAACACAGAACTTAGTGTGCATGATGGGGCATCTAATGGCCTTCCAAATTTGAACCTACTCAATGAGGTTCTTGATTCCACAGTGGAAGTTGACTGTAGGCAGACAGAGATCTGGGTAGCCAAAAGAGATACATCTTATAATGACTGCGAAGAAGAGTTTGAGCTAAGATCCTCCTCCGAGGCCCAATTGTCAGAAGACACAGCATCAACTAGCAATCCCTTAGAATCAAAGCCTGATATTGGAAGAGAAATTGAGCGCCAAGATGCAGAAGCTGATTTGGAAGAGTTGCATGTCGCAGAAGTGACTTCTAATTCATTCACCGATGCTACACTGATTCATGGTCCACGGCACATTGAGAAGGAAATATCGGCTGATACTGCCTCTAGCTCTTGTGATGAAGCGGCCTCATCAGCTTCTGTTGCCCCTCAAGATGGCACACTTGTTGATAAAGGCGGAGCGAGTCAGAACCTTGATGAAGGCACCCAGCCCATGGATCCACTGAATAGGGGTTTTCCTGTTCTTCCCATCCTCCCATATGTGGCTGAAATCAGCATGGATGAGATGCCACCTTTGCCACCTCTTCCACCTATGCAGTGGAGACTGGGAAAGCCTCGGCCTGCTTCCCAACCTTCTGAGAAGCCAAGCTTTCGTGATGTTCGTCCTGAGATCGTTTCTCAAGCATCTAAGCCGGAAAATGTTGACTATGTGGACCCTTTGTTGGTGCAATCCACCATAGAAGATGTAAAATCACAGAACATCTCGGATGTTTCAGGCAGCTTAGTGGCGGCAGAAACCTCTAATGGCTCATTGCGGTCCTTGGACAATGAGGATTGCCAAAATATTAATCGAGCTTCAGAAATGGGTGCTTCCCATTCCAGCTCAAACCAATTGCAATATGATCAGCATGTTCGAAGTGTCGGAAGGGAAGATGTTTCTGGATCAATAGACGGGGGAGAGATCAAGTATGAACCAACTCTCGCCAATGAGCGGCTTCAGCATGTGTCATCTGTTGCGGAGCAGGAATCAACCATCCCTTCTTTGGGAGTTGGAGCATTACCACCAATGCACCTTGAACAGCAGCTGTTGCCAGGGCTTGTTGCTCCTGTTGAAGTGACAGCGTCGTTGTCAAATGCATCTAGTGTAATTCCTGGTGCACAAGAGGGAAACACGAATGGGATTTCAAAGAAGAAGCTTCCGAGACCTCGCAATCCATTGATTGATGCTGTTGTTGCTGTTGACAAGAGCAAGGTAATTTAATGGTCATTGGGATGCAAAAGTTACTGCAGTAAACTATGTCATTCTTTTGATTCTGAGTGACACTTAGTGAAACAAATTTCATGTCTTGCAGCTGAGAAAGGTAGGAGAAAGGGTCAAGTCTCATGCTGAAAAGGAAGTCGAAGAAAGAGACTCGGCACTTAATACGTTGCAGCTAAGGAAGGTGGGAGAAAGAGTCAAACCTCAAGCTGAGCAGAAAGTTGAAGAAAGAGAGATGTTCACTGATGTCCTGCTGTTCAGAAAGGTTGGAGAAAGGGTTAGATCTCCTGTTGAACAGAAACTTGAAGAAGGTGATGCTCGCATTGATGTTCCAAAGTTGAGAAAGGTCGGGGAAAGGGCTAAATCTCCTCTTGAAGGGACTGTTGAAGATAGCAAAGCTCGCCTTGATGTTCCACAGTTGAGAAAGGCAGGAGACAGGGCTAGATCTCCTATTCAACGAAATGTTGAAGAAGGCGAAGCTCCCCTGGATGTTCCAGAGCTGAGAAAGTTTGGAGAAAGGGCCAAGTCTTCTTTTCAAAGGGATTCTGAAGAAAGCAATGCAAGCCTTGATGTTCCTCAGTTGAGAAAGGTTGCAGAAAGGTCCAAATCTCCAGTACTACAAGAAGAAGAGAGAGACGTACTTCTCGAACAAATAAGAAACAAGGTCTGCGCTCTAATGAAGAATATTTTGAATCCGCCGTTGTTTGAATGTACATTTGTGAAACTAATCCCCAATGCCTGTTCATGTTTTTCTTCAGACGTTTTATCTGAAACCAGCTGCGGCAACAAGACCGATCATTCACGGTCCTAAAACCAACTTGAAGGTTGTGGCCATTTTGGAGAAAGCTAACAACATTCGCCAGGTATATCCCTCTCTCCCTTCTCTTGTCTTCAGAACATGCCTTCAGGGATGTAAGAAGAGTGTCCTGAAAAGCTTGCTCAGAGCTAAATGATCTCGCTTATAGTTTCTGTCAAGAATTCTGACTCAAAATCGTAAAATGAGTGCCTGATCAATAAAACAAGCTTACTCTCTATATTTCAGAAGAACGTTTGATCAATAAAACAGGCTTACTCCCATTATTTCAGAAGAACGTTATTTCCTATTTTACACTCTGGGTCTCAATTTGTGTTGTTTTATGATAGGCAATGGCCGGAAGCGACGAAGATGATTCTGATGGTTGGAGTGACTCGTAAAAACACTCCTGTCATTACCTACGAGGTTGATCGAGTCGAGTTCCCTCCTGTATGTACCAGACTTCTGCAATTGCTGAAGTTACCACTTTACACTCCCTGTATTGATGTGTGTACAGCAAGGCCCTCTTCTTTGTGCAGTGGCAGTGCGTTATGCTCCTTAATTGTCCATATATAGATATATATAGTTAATGTAGGTAGGTTTAGGCTCAGTGGGCTAGTTTTCTATTCATGTATCATGTTGTAATTCACCTTTGTTGTATCATCTTAAATTTTGGCGGCCATAATTTTGGAAAAGATCGTCCTTGATCGTGGTGAATTTGTGATATGTATCGATGATGTACGGAATGATTTGTATAAACTACAAGTATAAGCTGAGTTTTGCAATTCATAGTTTGAGCAATTCTAGTCCTTTCATCAGTATATTGGAGTTTGTTTTGATTAGCATTCATACGGAGTCTATGCGAGACATGGCTTACGAGTTCTATGATAAGTAACTGAAGAAGCATTTTGTTTTGTGAAGTGTCGGTAAGATTTATTTATATGGATGTGAGCGGACTCTTTTTTTTTTTTTTTTTTTCTTTCTTTTTTTGGATCAAGTTGATGTTTCCAGAATTCTGAGATTGGTTACATCATAATCAAATTTCATGATAAGAATAAGGTATCATGATTAATAACTACATATATAATCTATTATATATATAATTACATATCAAATCATCTGAATGACAAATGGTATGTCAAAATATCGACGTCTTTTTGAAATTTTAAAAGAGAAGTAACTGAGTTTTATATATATTAAAATAATCTTTATCCAATTAAATTCATTACATTTGATTACGATTTGAGCAATTTAGATTGATTCTAAAAAAAAAATTAGTTTTACTATTAGATCCAAATTTCAATATAACAATCTTTGTAAAAAAAAAAAAAATCCTATACAAACACTTGATATAAAAGAATTTTATATACAATTATTTCACTAAACAAAAAGAATTAAAAATTATGTCATATAAAAAAAACCCAAAATGTCATATGACTGTACTAACACTCTTATAATAGAAGAATTTTTATACAATCATTTCACTAAAAATAAACAATTGAAAATTATTACTTTATATAATTTTTTAAACCATTCAATCAAAGTTTATAGTGAATCTTTTAATCTCTAACATTCAAAATTTTTTCTAATAAACATTTTTTAATGATATATGCATGAATCAAGTTATGTTGATTGCTTAAGACAATAAAAAAAAATTCAAATCTTTCATATAATATATCATATATGTTTTATTATACTAAATTATATTTAAGTTAATTCAATACTATGTATTTCTTTTTAGTATAAACTTTAACCGTGCAATGCACGTGTTAATATTCTAATTTTTGTAAAACTCTTATTCTATTTTAACACTAAATAAGCTGATTGAACTATCATTAACATTCTATGTATTATGCATGATATTCGCAATCTATATATAACTATCTTACCCTTTCCACCACGATCTAAATATAACTAACTTCATCTAAATATTTTTTACTATTTTAAAAAAATATTTTTTACTATTAAATTTTTTTTTACAACTATCTCAAATTATTTTGGATGAATTAATGTAAAATCCCAAATAGAATTTTAACTTATATTTTGTACACTATACCCTATCTACAGAACTCCTCACACTGCACACCTTAAATTCTTTTTTTTTTTGTCATGAAAAGAACTTATCTTTACCCTTTTTCATCTTCAAAGCAATGTCCTATTCATCATTATTCCCCACGCCTTCCTTCTTCCCCATTTTTCTAGTCCAAACCATTTGAAACCTGAAACCCAAATCAACCCAAACCCAAGCCCAGTGCTTCGATGATGATTATTTGTTATTTTTGCTGTTTAGGGAATGTGATTGGATTGAGGATTGATTTTTAAAAATTGAATTGTGATGTGATATTGATGTGGCTGTGTCGTGTTTGGTTCGCTTCAATGTTTCAATGTCGTATTTCTGATGGGTTTGGGCTTAGTAAAGTCACATTTGTTAGAGGGTTTCGTAATTGGATGCGTGAACTTACGATATTATGTGGATACGAATAATTTCCGGATTTTCGAACTCCCATGAGTCGGGAATATACATACATAACTAGGTGTGATTATGAGTGAAAGTTGACCAAATGAACGCTCTAAGTATTGGCATTGCGCACTTGTAATGTAAAAATGAGGAGTTATGTTGTACAATTGAATAATCATGGGTTCACCAGATTTGGTGTCAATGAAGTTTATGCTGTGATGATTTTTTCCTCGAATTCGATCAATTATGGTTTGTGTTTTCTGGATATTGTTGGTCTTGGTGTTATTGTGATGATGACGAATCCGGGTTATAATGAGAGTAAAGTGATGTTCGTATACTTCGCGATGAAATAGTTGAAGTCAGGAAAGGAGTCGCTGGAGTATGCGGTGTGCTTGAATGAGTTCGAAGATGAGAAGATGCTGAGACCGAGAGAGATACTCCCGTAAGCTGGAGTATGCGGTGTGCTTGAATGAGTTGAAGACGAGGAGATGCTGAGACCGAGAGAGATACTCCCGTAATTAGGAATGAGGATAGTCATGTGGTTCGGATTATAATCGAGGAAGAAGAAGGCAAAACATAGCCAAACAGGAAATGAGGACGAGAAATCTAGAGAACTGAAAAAAGAACTAATATTCATCCGGTCTAACTCGACTAGCAGGTTCTTCATTCGATTCGGGATAGGTAACAACGAGCGGTTCACGCTGCAATAGCTATAAGAGAGGAGGAAACAGGTGACATCGAAGGCGAAGCTTAAGAGAACTGTCGGTCTAGTTACCGGCAAGGGATTAGAGACGCGAGATTCGATTGCTCTACTTTAACGAAAAACATGAAAGCCTTTGTTTTGATATGGTTTTGGATATGATAAACATTTGGTTTTGGTCTGTATGATATGTCGATGAATGTGAATCTCCTACTAATGAATATGTATTACAGTTGATGTTTTATGCACTACAATGTTGTTAGTAATGTACTGTAATTTTTGATTATATATACTGCAACGATGGTGTTTTATGTACTGCAATATTGATTATATGTATCACTGTATGGATAAATCATTTCGATGGTAAATTATTGTACTACATCAAGTTTCATGTATTATAATATTGATGAATAATTGTTCTAAGTAAAAATTATAATGAATTACATATATCTCTCTTTCAACTGTTAAGGAATGTTGTCAATGTTGATAACTATTAGTGAAACTTGCCAAAAAATTCATGAGAGAACTAGTGTCACTTTATAATTTCTTAAGAACATTGAGCTCTTGATGCATGAAACATGAAATATATGCTCTTATATTTAGAATCCTTCAAGATGTTAAGTTCTATATATTAATGTTTTATTCTTTTAATGATAAGTTAAACATAATTAGATAGAGATAATTATAACTATGTAAGAGATAAATACACCTGTCTATCTACTGAAGCATACTTTTCGTGTACAATTTATTTTATTATGAGATGATGTTAGGTGTACTGTAATTTTGGTTATGTATATTACAATAGTCTTGTTTCATGTAGTACAATATTTATTACATGTATTACTATATGGATGAAAAAAATTTCGATGATAAATTATTATACTCATATTATATTTCATGTATTGTAATATTGATGAATTATTATTTTAAGTAAATTACAACGACTTACATATATCTTCCTTTCTCTTTTTCTTGAAGTTATGTAAAAAATATCGACTATTAGTGAATCTTTGTAAAATTTCATGAGAGAACTATCTAACTTTATAATCTCTCAACAATATTGTGCTCTTAGTTTATTAAACTTGAAGTTTGTGCTAGATGTTAAGTTCTATCTACTAATGTTCTCTTCTACTAGTGATAATTTAAACCTTATTAGATAGAGATAATTGTATAGGTTTTGTGTATAGTTTGTTGCACAATATGTACTAAAACATAGATTTTATGTACAATTTATTGTGCAAAAAATACTACATAATATGCTAAATATGTCAATTGTTTCAAACACATGAACTGCAAAATTAGTTTTATGCGTGTACTACAAACATTAATATGTTTACTACATTGTCTTGCATCATTTCTATTGAGACACTTCATAATATGTTTGTTTCGTAGTACATTATGTACTGAAACATAGGAATTGTGTATAACTTTTTGCATTAAAAAATACTACACATATACTACATGCACTATTCTATTTCAAATACGTATACTGCAAAAGTATTTCAATATACTAAAGTATTATTTGAGTGTATTATGTCTATAAATATGTGGACTACATTGAGTAACATCATTTCAGTTGATTCATTGCAAATTTATATGTGCTCTTAGATTCATTTTGTAATTAGTTAGGATTGTTTGGGGTAGAAGGGTCTTTTGTTTAGGTTAGTATAAGTGGTCCTTGAGTGTGTGACATTTGGCATGAATCAATCAATAACATTTTCTTTTTTCACCTTTTCTTTCGAGAATAAAACTTCTCTCCCTTGTTCTTGATTTTCTCCTTTTGATCGAGGTGCCACTGAAGAAAACTTCATCAAAGATTGATTGATCCTTGAAGGTTAACAACTATATGATGTGAATTGGAACACAAATCATCGATTCGTTGATTCCTTAGTCGGTTCACATCTTAAATTTGTGTTTTAGGGTTTCGGAATTATAAAATTGGACACAGATAAAAATGTATTGTTGCAGAGGAGGAATTTGACGAAGAATGGTCTATATTCATCATTGGTGTGATATGAGTTCATGTTCTGTTATGGATCTGGTGCATAACCTCTTTTCTGCATGTTGTAAAGTAGAGATCAAACATGATGACTGCGACATCATGTCTTCATAGTCTGTAACGCCTCGACTTTTCATTACTTATTAATGATACATGTGATGTCACTGTCGCTGGGCCCAACGCCTCAATTAGGCAAAAACTATACTTTCTGGCTTAGTCATAAGAATTAAGCTAAGTTCACTTATACATAATTAGTCTAAAAAATTTTATTGCACTCAATCTTAACTCAGAATATCACCTTTGCGGCGGAATTACATCTGTTACTAAAATCAGAATACCTTTCACACATAAGTTACATCTAACATCAAATCTTAGGTCGCATTTCTCCTTCAAATCTTACTCCTGTAACAAAGAGAAGAAGAAAGACACAGAAAAATAATAACCGTGAGCTAAAGGAGCTCAATAACGTGTCGGCCCCTTTACCAGGGGTTACACGAGAGAAGAAAATAATAAAAAAAGATAAAAAAAGAAAATGATCACTTAGATCCTTTGTTCCAACACTCTGAAATTATCATGCCAATATGACATTCAAAATTATCAACACAAGTATACCAATGATTCACCCTAATCACAAAAGCACACCTAACACCACATAACAACGCTCAAAATCATGCATCCATCGACACTCACGATATTATCGACGTCATTTACTACCTTCATATCCTTTATGGGGATGACAGTCAAGACCTCCATATCAATAAATTGAGACATGACACTGTGACACGACATGCCCCCAGTCTAAATCTCATGCACTGCTGTATTGAACAGTTCACTCAAGACTTTATTACACTTATCATCATGTCAATCACACAGAGACGACAGAAAATAGATACCCCCAAAGTTATAATTGTGTCCTTGACGACATTTATTCAATTTCATAGATAAGTTTTATTCAGTTTTAGCAAAAGGGACATCCGCGAAAGGGGATCAGCCAATCTCCTGCAGTGAAATATAATCATATCAAAAAGTCGATGAAAGAATGTCACAACAAAGTCACCATATAACATGTGCGACAGACACAACGCTTTTTGTGTTTTATACCACAAAGTTATCTCACCAATTATGGATTTACACTCCTTTCACTCACTCATCATCAAAACATAACACAAACACGCACATCATTTTATCAAGGCACACAGCAGTTGTAGTCAGTATTTTATGTCAGTCACATTTAGTGACTACGTCCATAAATTCCAATGCATATTATTATACTCACGGCATAATAATACGCAGCGCCACACACAATAAATCTATACGTTATCTTTTATCACAGTTTTTCACATGCATACGTTCAGCCCCATCCTTAAATGACGACGAGCACCTTTTTCAAGTCCTACAATATAATAGGATACGCGTATTAAGACACATCCTTATGAATGATTGTTCACGTTTTGGAATTAAGTATATTTATTCGTATTTCTTGAAAAACCGTGACAGTAATGTTATGTGGTGATGCCAAGTTTTGAGAAAAGCCTTTGATACTTATTTTGATAGTCCATGATGATGATTTTATGTATTTATCATCATTAGAAATGTTTGTGAACATTTGAAGTTATTTCGGGGTCAAAATGATTCATTTTGGGATTCTATCCAACACGACCCTTCAAAACGTTTAAATCTATAGCTTTTCTTATACAACTCGAAAAATCATTTTGTAAAATTCTACATAAACTAAACTCTATAAAATTTTCATAAATCAGAATGTCGATCATGAAACCTTACTAATAATAGCAGTTTATTCATTCAACTTTATATTTTCTCCTAGTTCAGATAGTTTGACCTTACTTCATTAATTTACTCATAACTCTCTACATACACCTCCAAATAATTATTTATAAACTATTCTAGAAACAAGACTTCAACGATTTTGCATTGATATAAGTTTTGTTTTCTAAATTTTTCTTTATAATTTCAGATCAAGTCACAAAGTCAATTCTGTAACCAGTGTTTTATTTGTTAATATCCTCATATTTTGATTTATATCTTGAGATTCATAACTCTAAATCATAATATATAACCTTTATCAGAAACTAAACATGTAACGATTTAATATATATTAAAATCAAAATTTATTATAGAGTCTATGATTTTTCATAAAATTTCTAAATAAGATGATCACCTTCTCTTATTAATGGTGAAAGATGCTTGTCGTCTTGTAACCCTAACTTCTCCTCAAACTCTCCTTCTTCTCTCCTCTTGGTTATCTCTTCTCTTGCATGACAAAAAGTGTTTTTGAGTTTGTAAGAAGTTTTTCCAAAGAGAAGAGAAATTGTATTTATAAAAAACTAAATCAATTTAAATTGTTTTAATAGATAATTAGTGGATAATTTATAAATATTTAAATAATTTAATATAGGTGGAGCAGAAATAGACATAAAAAAAAATAAGTGTCAAAATTAGGTTTAGGTCATTTTCTTACAAATACGATATTTTCGTATTAAGACCGTATTTGCTTATAAGGTTGTATTTCATTCATATTTTGTATTCTTTTCTTATTATATCATCAAACAAGTTTTTTAACCTCACAAAATAAATTATAACGTACGATTATTTATTATTCATATTAATTATCGTAAAACTAAATTTTAAGCAATTTTTTTAGATCCTTATCATATTTTGTCATGATTTTTGAAAAACGAATTTTATAACCCCGTTGTATAAAATACAACATTATATAATTGTAATAACTCGATTTTTAATGATAATATATTAATTAAATTATTATATTAATAATAAGTCGAATTTAAATATAAAAATATACAGTTATGCGTAAGTGTTAAAAATTTTATTCTCAGAATCAGGTTTTGACCGAAAATATGAACTCGTTATAAAATTCTGAGAATTTTGGTATATTTAGTTCAACAATCGGGTAAAAATTGTTATACCGAATGTAAATCGAAAGGATAATGTAATCTGAAATTATCTTAAAAGGACCAATCGGATCGTGACACGTGTCATCAACCCTACCCTACCCTTATCCCTTCCCTCCTCCTTATTTCTCCCCGGCTTCCCTCCCCTCCTCCCTCACTCTCCCCGCCAGCCACACCAAACCCGCCCCACCGCCACCTCTCCCCGCCGGCCGCCCTCTCTTCTCCCTCCCTCTTCTCCTCCTCCACCTCCCTTCTTCTCCCCTTCCCGAACCTCCCCTTCCCGGCCGCCCCGTCTCCCCTGTCCCGCCACCGCCCAACACCGCCACCCCCACTGCCCCGCCTCTCTCCCACTTCCTCCTCCCCATCCACAGCCCCGGCCGACGCCGCAAGCCCACAGCCGGACAGCCGCCGATCCAGCAGTCGCCGCCAGCGAGCCACCATCCTCCGCGCCGCGCAGCCGTCGCCAGACCAGCCATCACCAGCAGCCGTCTCCCAGCCCGCAGCCAGCGGCCCATCATCGCCCCTCGGCCCGTCAGCGCCGTGCCAGTGGCCCGACAGCACCCAGCCCGGCCCGCCAGCATCTCACCCAGCCAGGCCCGTCAGAAGCAGCCCGGCCCGCCAGCATCCCACCCAGTCAGGCCCGTCAGAAGCAGCCCGGCCCGACAGCGCCCTCCGGCCCGACAG
>JAOVYX010012174.1:0-32825 GCA_035668315.1 Drosera spatulata
CTGCCTTTGGATCGTCATCTTTCTACACATAATGTCCGGAAAGTAGTATCTGAGGCTGATGGGTATCAGCCTCACTTAATTGCTCCTGAACAAGGAATTAGGAGACTTATTGATGGCTCTCTAGTATATTTCAAAGGCCCAGCTGAAGCCACAGTTGATGCTGTAAGGTTCCTTTCTATTGAAATTTAATCGCCTTCTCATTTATTGCAATTGCTCTGTTCGTGCAATTAAGTTGTTTGTGATTTGTTGTTTGCTCAGGTGCACCTTGTTCTGAAAGAGCTTGTGCGGAAATCAATTGTCGAAACTCGGGTGAGAGAATAGCATTATTTATTTTCCCAGATTGTCATCCTTCGCCTTTTAAAATTCAGCTACTTGCATGAGTCTTCCTTGTAAATCAAGTTTGTGAGGTTGCAGACGTCCTATTATGGAATATAATCCCATTATAGCTTGAGAAGTTTTCAACTCATCATGTTTTCTTCATACGTTTCAGGAACTGAAGAGGTTCCCATCCCTTCAAAATGATTTAGCGACTGCTGCTAATGACTCCTTAGAGAAGTTCCGTGAAGATAGCCGGAAAACAGTTCTTCGTCTGGTGGAAATGGAATCTAGTTACTTGACTGTGGAGTTCTTCAGAAAACTTCAGATGGAACCTGAGAAGGGTGGTGGGCCTGGGGGCAATGGTAATCCAACGGGTCCAAATGCAGATCGATATACGGATAATCACTTAAGGAGGATCGGTATGCAGAAAATCCTTGTTCACAGTACTGTTTCAGCTTCTAGTTTGAAAACTTGATCATTGTAACAGGTGACTTGAGAGATTTAGCTACCACTTTAAATGTTTCAGGATCAAATGTTACGGCCTATGTTGGCATGGTCTGTGACACGCTGAGGAACACTATTCCCAAGGCAGTAGTTTATTGTCAAGTTCGAGAGGCAAAGAGAGCATTGCTTAATAATTTCTATGTCCAAGTAGGAAAGAGAGAGGTATGCTCTATCAAGACACCCGATCCCTCCTTGTTTTACATCGTCTCTCTCGCCCCTAACTATCAATGAAGTTCTAGGTCTCCTCATGGGGTTTCGTATTCTGCTCATATTAGTTTAGCACATTTATATGCAATTAGTCCATCTTCTTGAAAAATAGCGGCATGGTAGCTAACCAGTGTTGAATATATATGTGCAGAAGGAGCAGCTTAGTCAGATGTTGGATGAGGATCCTGCTTTGATGTCCAAAAGAGAAACACTAGCTAAAAGGCTTGAGCTTTACAAGTCTGCAAGAGACGAGATCGACTCCGTGGCATGGAAATGATATGCTGACGACTCATTGTAAAGCTTACTCTTCTTCATCCTCACCTTACACGCTGCTTACATGATTCAGCATGGAGGCTCCAGATATCAACTTTCAGCTGTGACTTGTACTGAGGAAAATCATATCACTTCAATTTTTCATTGAAACACAATAGGGCATATTCATTATTCATTTGATATACAGGGTATCTTTTACACCTTAATAGTTCTTTCATCCCATTTGAAGGGTAAAAGAAACGAAATCTCTTGATCAAAAAAAAAGGAAAAACGGAAAAGGGGGGTAAAGAAAGAAAGAAACGAAATCTCATAATTCAATGAATGATAAGGTAGGCAGTGGATTAGATTGTGATATTCTTTAAGAAAGCCCTGCACCACCTGTGTCCTCGTTTCCGAAGGATTTGTGGTTTGTCAAGCCCGGACAAGGTTCTTCTATACAAAAACCTGATAAGGTGCTTTGTGTTGAATCGAATTGCACCACATGCTCCACCGCTTGGGCGGATCGTTGTCAACTTCTTTGAGTTTCATTCCTGCAAACGTACTCCCTAGACAGGATATTTAATGCATTAGCTACAACAGTTGTATGGGTCAGATGTAACACCTAGTATCCATGGTTTACAGCTAGGACTATTGAGGAACCTAATCCCATTTGATCCCCTAGCTTTCGTCTCTCAGTGCTATTTCCAGTTCTCACCCAGTACGCAACTGAAAACCAAGTAGAATTCATACATTTTGTAAATCAAAGATTGATACAATGAAATTCATATAGTTTTTTGTTGCAATTGCCTTTGCAATCTGTATCACATTATAGGAAACGTTGGTTTTTTATCATTACCCCTGTCTATATAGGAAACAAGAGAAACAGTGTTGCACTGTTGCTTTACGAGCTATCCCACATCAATTCTAAAACGAAGATTGCCTTTTAAACATTCAAGGCTTCTCCAAGCAGAGCAATTAGCTTAAGGTATCGAGCTAGGATGCACCCTTCACAACAGATTTGAAGTAACATCCAAGATTTGGCGATCATATGCCCAAAGCATTCAAATCTCATATCATTGATAGACACGATGGTCAAGTGCACTGCCGGAACTGTAGTTTCTTATTTGGCCTCAGCATCTACACGTATCTGCATCAGAGAATAACGTCCTGGATAGGAACAAGCTCTGCTTTGCCACCATACAGTTTGGGAACTACATCCTCGCCGACTTGCTTGATCATTTCCTTCCTTTCATTTTCGTTGCTCACGAATGTAATCTGCTTTGCAATACCAACAATGGAAGTCAACATCATGTAAAGAAGGTCGATAGATGGACTTCATTCGTTAGAAATCATAGTTCTTCAATAGAAATATCAAAAACAGAATTACGCCTTTTCTCTTTTATCAAGAACGAACTTATATGATACTTCCATAGATTCACATCACTGGGATGACAAGAGAAGAAAAATTTGGCCTTTGATCATTGGTGATGCATCCCCAGTCAAATCAAAGGCATAAACGAATGAAAAATCATTAGAACCAAGAAATGGAACGTGCCTTCTCTTTTGTTGCCTTATCGAGGAAGTAAGAAACCATTCGCCACATGCCAACTAAGATGCGTGGCATGTCCACAATGTAGCACTTTGCTAAGCGCTCGGGATAGTAGTTCTGCATAAACGAAGTTCAATGATCTTTAATTAGTCTAGAGATTGAGAGGTGGTAACTGCAACTATTTATGTCCCTAATGAGATAGCTCTCAATGGATTATGAAATTTCAGATCAGCTTCCACTATAACAGAAATTTCGTATAACGGAAAGTTTGTCCCATTTCCAAACGACCCTGCCCACTCCATCCTCCTCAGATGGAGTAGACAGTGATGGCCGCCAACTGTTGGTCATCGCCTTTTGTGCTGCTCAAGGACATGGAACATCAGAGAGGGTTTTCAGGTTTTGATTCACTTATTTTTTTAATTTAATTTAATTTAATCTAATCTAATTTGTTTATTTTTTACAGAGGGAAAATGAGAAGCACCCATTTTGTCCCGCATCTATCTTCAGCGTACTAGTGGTATACTGCAAATCAGTCTATATAAGCAGTCCCTAAAGTTAGAAGGATAAAGGACTAACTTGCAGAAGCTGAAAGCCAGTGATCAATGCTTGCGGATCAACATTCTTGAATGGAATGTCTCCCAAATCTATAAGGGCTGTTACCTTCTCTGTTCCGGTTTCTATTCCTCCTTTGTATGCACTGTACAATACACAATTAAACAACACTTCTGTCAAATAGCATTAAAAAGCGAGCTAGGTATGAGACTAAGTTACGTTAATATCATGCTTAGGTATTCGAACCCCGGTTCTGACCCCAAGCCCAACCCCAGAAACACTGTTCAGTGCATAATGGTGACCTAGCAAATATGAATAACATCTTGCAATTCAGTGCACAATAAGTGAATCATACCTTGCAATCGATTTGTCCAGGAAATAGATTATGAACTCTGCAAATCAAAAGCCAAAGAGACTTAATCAATACACATAATAAGGGTATATGACTACGCGGCAAAAAAATTGAAGATTGAGGAGCTATAGTTTTACTCTTGAGCTGGAGCTTGTCCTTGGGAGGATAATGCCTGTTTCCTTTCAAAATAACAAGTGGGTATCCCTCCTTGGTTAAACCACCCAAAAATGCTTTCTTATCATTCAACTGATCGGGAATTTCATCCTCGGAAATGGATCCTGATGGCACCGTCGAAGCCCTCCATGCTTCCCACTGCACAAACATCTTGGCTGCCTTCTCTGGCACCATGGATCTTGCTTTCAAGAACCTCAACCAAGTAGCATCCGAATAATTCTGTACTCAAAAGATACAGAAAGTGGCATCAGTTTCATAATTTGATTAATGATAAGAGACAACAGTGAAACATATAATACTTTCCAAATTTTGAACAACTAAATTCAATTCCGATTATAAGATTATAATGGGAAGTACAGATTTCATTCCGACAAATAAGAAAAAGAAAGGGTCAGCAGGGGAAAGATCTCACATCAGGAGAATATCCTAGGCATCGAATAGCTTGCTTCATCTGTGAGAGAGCAACTGCTCTGTCTTCCTCCATTATAGAACTTTATTAGGGGATTCACAATTCGTAATAGCTGCAGAAGGGTCTCTTTGACACGTATATATGTATCAGAAGTACCATGATTTAGGTAGATGCCTCAGAATGAGAATGAAGCGAGCGATAGGCAAGAAGCTGTCAGCACAGATAGGGAGTTGAATGAGCATTGACATAATGTGCGGCCACCTGGGTCTTGACCGTTGTTGACTGAACGCATTCGGACAGATCCTCAAACCAAAGTGGGGAGTAATGAATGAAAAGGTAGAGCATTAGGTTGTAGAAAAATGCATTAACGTAGCCGATCCTACGTTGAAGTGGGGCAAACAAGGTTCAAGGAGAACCTAACACAGCAGTACTTGAGTACGCAAACCTTCTACGTTAGTCAAAAGGCTAACCAAGATCATTCAGGCATACCTAATTTGGGAGTTTAGCAGCTAAATGCCTATCTGATGAAAGATTATGGTTTTAATGAAAACAGTCTAGTAAAATCTGTCGAAATTCAAAGCATGGGGAAGAAATATGGGATGGGGGCAGTTAGAAGTCACAAATAGACTTGTTTTAGATGCTACTTCTCTGGCCAGAGATGAATCAGGTTTTCATCCCGGAGACAACCGGAGCTCACGACAATGAAAGCCAACAACAGAATGACGGATGCTGAAGGTCTCATAACAATGTTGTAAAAGAACTGACGATTCATGTATGGTATAGAAGGGAGCTCAAAACCATTGAAATCATACATTGAAATGATGGAGGAAAGGGGTACAGCATGCTAAGCGTCAGAAACACTGCAGCAGCAATGCACAGGTGGATGGAAATTACTAGTTAGGAGACTGAGACTGGAGCATTGCAGCACAGAAATTAGCGCCATAGCGCTGACAGCTCTTTTTCCTACTAGTACAACTTATTTAATCATATGAGTTATGGTTATAATAGTATGCCATCTTCGGCTGTTTGCCACCTTTGAATATAAATTTCTGGAATCTCGAGAAACAGAGAGAGTCAGGGACTCGTAGAGCAACCATAAAAGCTTATCAGGAATTCGATTGTTAGTTCTCATCAAAGCAGGATAAACAGCAATCAAATCAGCAAGTAAGAAAATACACCATCAGGGAATTAGACAACATGAACATGATAGGAATCACGAAAGAAGAAATGAAAAAGGGACAAGTCCACATTTTGGTATAAGAATTCGAATCCACGCCGAACAAATTACTCTAAACATCCAACATTTATGAAGAGAACAAATTCTTACTAGGTTCATTTCCCTTTTAAAGAATGCTTGTGGCGGGATTGACATTCTTTTACTGATCTTGTGTCACTCATGTGAATATGACTTCCAATCACGAGGATTGAAACATCACATCACTTTGTTAAAACTCTTCTCTAATATGAAGAATGTGCATAAAGATTTACTTATCAACTAGACTAGTTATGGCAAGACCCTTCGTACTCACAATTACCTAGCTAAGGGACTTGACAATTGGAAGTTGACATCAATACCTGATTGTTAATTATTGCCAAAATCTAAAGTACGATTTTGATCTATGAGAAGATGTCTTGGTCATACATACAATCCTCCATATAAACCTTTCCCAATTGTCAATTAAAACTATTATATATCATTCTCCCTAAATCATGTCAGACAAAAGATGACGTTGAATATATAAGCAAGACATCTTTTCATAGATCAAAACCGTAGTTTAGATTTTGATTGCTAAACATGAGCTCTCAATCTCATGACGCGTGATGCACTAAACCAACTATATAAAGCACTTCTGATTCAGGATTTCGGCCAATTCAGCAATTGGTCCAGCACAGCATCCAATTGCTGATTATGATCAAATTCTCACATGGGCCGGCCTTGACCTTGAACCCAAGCATATTCTATAAACTATAAAAGCTAAGCAAATATGTCTTCCAATGCTACACAAGATATTTTCCACTTAGATTCCATTCACACCAAGCACAGAACCCAAAAAATATCTCCAACCCATGACGTGGAACCTCACTGGTGTCAGATCCTCAGGATATTTTCACAAAATATCCACCGTCCACGTACCCAACTGACGTGGACCAATTTCCCATCATACCCCCACTCACATCCCATAAGGGAAAGTGTACAAGGGCAATTCTGTCATTCAATATCAACAAAGCCAATGCAAACATGATTCATACCATTCAAGTCTATTGGCCAAGCAGCTTGTAGCAAATGACATGTCTCTTTGAGGAATGGAAATGGTAGAGAGGAATGAATCGAGGGAAATCCCAGCTGGGAAGAGGCTAAAATGCAACAAGGAGATGGTAGAATGCACAAGAAACATAGAAGAACAAGAAGAAGGTGAAGAGGAGGTTGAGTTACCATTGAAGAAATCAGCTGGGAGCTTGTTCTGCCCTTTTATACCTTCAGCTACAGTGGTTTGTGATGCCCTTGAGCCTGATTTCCCCATCATTTACGTCAACACCGTCTTCGAGCTCTTCACTGGATACCGCGCCAAGGAAGTCCTCGGACGTAACTGGTATAACATCCTTTTTCCTACTATTCTATCTTTATCGTTGATATTATTCCTGTAATGCTCCATTCCTTGGTTTGTGTCTGATAATCCTCGCTCTGGTAGATCAATAGGTCCCTGCAAATATTCAAGTATAAGTAGTAATGAGTTATGATTGATCAGAATTACCTAATTACCGATTTACCGCGCTATATCACCTCATTGACTTTTGGTTAAGCATCTTAAGAAATGTGGTGCACAGGAAAAACTCATACTACGAATACGCAATCAGTGATATGCATGTTGGACCCAACGCACAATGTGTTATAACGGCACCATGCACCATGAAACCAATCAAAATGGGACATGTATTCTATTATCATCAAGATTTTGCCATACCTTAATGCTCAAATAATGTTGCAATTGATTTTGGCGACGTGTTTCTGAAGAATTTTCTTGTTTCAGTCGTTTCTTGCAGTATAGAGACCCCCATGCTCAAAGAAGGCACCCTCTGGTGGATCCTGTCGTCGTTTCCGAGATGCGAAGATGCCTTGAAGAAGGACTAGAATTCCAGGGTGAGCTCCTGAATTTTAGGAAGGACGGCACTCCGATGGTGAACAGGCTCAGATTTTCTCCCATACACGCCGATGGTGGTGCTATCACTCATGTAATAGCAATGCAGATATTCACTGAAGCAGACACAGATATAAACCAACTATCCTACCCAGTTTTCAAGAAGACCAGTCAGCATCAAAATGATCGTCCGAAATCTACGAAGAGGGAACATGCATCTGATACGCAGGTAGATGAAACGTGTGGCTTTCTTCAACTTTCAGATGATCTACTGGCGCAAAACATCCTATCCCGGCTTACCCCAAGAGATGTTGCATCCGTTGGATC
The DNA here is from genome assembly GCA_035668315.1 of Drosera spatulata. NCBI lineage: Eukaryota > Viridiplantae > Streptophyta > Magnoliopsida > Caryophyllales > Droseraceae > Drosera > Drosera spatulata. The sequence continues at coordinate 7,782 of JAOVYX010012174.1, forward strand.
CATCTGCAGCAGGATTCATAAAATAACCAAGAATGAGCACATGAGGAAGATGGTTTGCCAAAATGCATGGGGCAGAGAAATTACTGGAATTTTGGAACTGATGACCAAAAAGTTAGGATGGGGTCGTCTCGCCAGGGAGCTCACCACTCTGGAGGCTGTTTGCTGGAGAAAGATGACCGTTGGAGGGGCAGTGGAGCCTTCTCGCTGCAACTTCAGCACATGCGCAGCAGGGAACAGGCTAGTACTCTTTGGTGGCGAGGGCATCAACATGGAGCCAATGGATGACACCTTTGTCCTCAACCTTGATGCTGAGTTCCCGGAATGGCACAGGATGTACGTAAAATCATCTCCACCGGGGCGTTGGGGTCACACACTTTCATGTCTTAATGGTTCTTCGCTGGTGGTGTTTGGAGGATACGGGAGGCAGGGCTTGCTCAATGATGTTTTTGTACTGGACTTGGACGCCAAGCAACCGACTTGGAGAGAGGTTTTCGGTGGGGCCCCTCCTCTACCAAGATCTTGGCATAGTTCTTGTACCCTAGAAGGTTCCAAGCTCGTCGTATCAGGAGGCTGCACAGATGCTGGAGAGCTTCTCAATGACACACATCTGTTGGATTTGATGACAGAAAAGCCTGTCTGGAGAGAGATTCCTGCAGTTTGGGCTCCCCCTTCTCGGCTGGGACATTCTCTTTCGGTTTACGGGAGCACGAAGATCTTCATGTTCGGGGGGTTAGCCAAGAGCGGGCACCTGAGGCAGAGATCGGGTGATGCATATACTATAGACTTTGAGGATGAAAAGCCAAGGTGGATTCGATTGGAGTGTGCTGTTGACAATGAGAACGCGGATGTTCCTCCTCCTCGGCTCGACCACGTTGCAGTGACCATGCCTTGTGGAAGGATTATCATATTTGGCGGCTCCATTGCCAGTCTTCACTCGCCTTGTAAGCTTTTCCTTATTGATCCTTCACAAGAGAAGCCGTCATGGAGAGCTCTTAAAGTTCCCGGGTCGCCACCTAAGTTTGCTTGGGGTCACAGTACCTGCATAGTTGGCGGGACTAGAGTATTGGTTTTGGGTGGTCACACTGGCGCGGAGTGGATTCTCAATGAGTTACACGAACTGCGTCTCGCAAGCAGGTTGGACTCCGACCTTTGATCAAATACCACAAAGAGTCTTGCTTGTTCTAACGACTCAGATTTTTGTTTGCTGACATTAGCTACTTCTGCACTGTAACTCAACGTAGTGACTAGTGACCAGAATACCACTCTCGGTCCTGCAAAAAGAAAGAAAATCCTGAAACTGAAGCTAAAAAGGGGGCTTCTCCCATTTTGATCTGTTTCCGTTTCTTGGAACAAATTAAACTTTAGCGTCAAATTGCAAAGTACGCATCACACAATAGCTTAAGATAAACTAGCTGACCATAACTTGCTCATCCGGAATTTGGATCACACAAGGGGTCCTGTATAGAGGAGCGAGCTTGGTCGCCGTTCAAACACTACTCTAATAATCTCTTGCTCCATAGGACAATCTATTTATAAAATTCCCGTATCAGACTCTGCTGTTAACGAAAGTAGACACATTTTAGTCATAAGAAATTTTATGACGACAATAAGAAATAACCAGAGTCAATGGTCAAGCTTACCTTGCATACCCTAGCATTCTGTTGATCCAAACATAGGCAGCTAGCTGGAATCTGATATGACTCTCTATATCTTCCATTTATATATGTCTTTAACCAATTTACCAGTAACCGCTGCACGAGCAAGTCCCATCTTTGAAAGAATGGAATCGGCTTCTGTCTCGTACCACTATAGCCACCTTATAGATCTTAGAGATCAGACTCATCACAGTATGGCAATCGCTGCAAATCCGCAAATTCTTCACAACTCTTATAGTCTTCCCTTCACACATTCTCAGCATACCGTATGCAACAGCAAGTTTTTCGCTGTGCCTGGACACTGCATGTTCTTTTTCCTCATCCTCTACATCATATAGCACCGTCTTTGTCATCGGCACATAACCTCCTTCAACTTTGAGTCTAAACATAATCTCCCTCAGCTTCTCGGAAGCCTGGCGAGTCATCTCATCGTGTGCCTCTCCGGCTACAAATGAATACATAACCCTGTCGACTTCTATCGAACTCCAGCCAGGAGTCTTCCTGATGTCCTGGCTCTTCATCACCTTTCTAACACGAGAAGTAGCTTTCCATTTCCCAGCGGTAGCATAGATGTTAGACAACAAAACATGATCTCCGGAGTCATCAGGCTCAAGCTCAGATAGCCTCTGTTTCACTTGTTCTGCAAGTTCCACGTTACCATGGATACTACAAGCGCCAAGAAGAGTTCGCCAAATAATTGCACTCGGTAACATTGGCATATTGCTAATGAACTCGTATGCCTTCTGAACCAGACCAGCTCTTCCATACAGGTCAACCATACATCCATAATGCTCCATAGCTGGTTGAATGCCGTAGTCTCCTACCATTTTATCAAAATACCGGCAGCCTTCCTCAATCAAACCGGCATGACTACAGGCATAAAGAACAGAAATGAATACAACCTCATCGGGCATAACTTCATGTTCTTCCATCTTGCGGAACAGCCTAATGGCTTCCTCACCATGTCCCTGCATAGCTAGGCCGGCAATCATTGATGTCCATGTAAGAACGCTCCTTTTGTCAGCCATTGTTTCGAAGACCAACCTAGCCATGTCAACATACCCACATCGTGCATAGGTATCCAGAAGCGCATTGTTCACAGCAACTATCAAACTGAACCCGGCCTTCTCCACAAACACGTGCAAAATCCTCCCGAATTCAAATGCCCCAGCTTGAGCACAAGCAGACAGCACTCCGGTCAAGCACGCCTCATTCACCTCCACACGATTCTCCCTCAACTCCATAAAACACTCAAATGCCTCTTTGAAGCACCCGCTTTGAGCCAACCCAACCACCATTGTACTCCAGGAAACATCATCCTTCATAGGCATCTCCAAGAACAACTTCCTGGCCATCCCAATATCACCCGTCTTCATATAACCCGACAACATAACATTCCACGATATAAGATCCCTCATCTCCATCCCATCAAACACAACCCTCATATCCCCCACATCCCCGCCTCTAAAACAAGCCGTCAACACGGCATTCCATGCAACCACATTCCTCTTAGGCATTTCATCAAACACCTTCCGCGCATCCCCCATACACCCACATTCCCCATACATGCTCACCATTGTCGTCCCCACGAACAAATGTCCACCAAACCCATGACCCAAAACCAGACAATGTACCTGAATCCCAACCCCCAACGCCCTCGAGTTCGCGATCGTCTTCAAATTAAACACGAAAGAGAAACTATCAGGAACCAATGATCTCCGCCTCATCTCAACAAACCCTTTAGTTATCACATCATTTGGGTTATCAGATTCCGATAATCTACGAGAAACGGTGTTGTACATGAAAGTGTCGGGGCTCGGCGCGTGGAGCAGGAGCTTGGCGGCGTGGTTCAGGGAGTCGCCCGGGAGTGAAATGGAGCATGTTAGGATGAGTTTGCCGAAGATGAATGGGTCGGATTCCAGGCCGGATTTGGATATTAGGGCTTGGATTTGCTTGAGTTGAGTTAGGGTTTTGCATCTTCGAAACAGGGAGATGAAGTGGTGCGTGGTGTGCTGCATTGTTCACCATTTCCCGCTTTCGTTTTGGCAAGCAAGCCGGCGACCTGCGTACGAGGGCAAGTTCCGTCTGCGTTTACTTGTGATGGATTATTTTTAGATTATTTTTTTTTGGAATTTAAAACCCATCGTGGATCTCCGTATGTTTTGACCACTCCGGTGACACTATTTAATTACGAGAAATCAACTTCAAAAGTTGAAACTGATGGAAAAATATCCATGCGCTAGAACGCATTGGGAATCAACATGTTATAATAAATAAGAAAGGCAGACATCGAATCCCGAATCCCGACCTCAGCCTAATACCCAAAATTCGAATATTCGACACTTACGCGAACACTCCGAGTGAGGGAGGAGCTCTGCTGGCTTGCTGATCGCTCCACAATGGCGCAATGCCGAATGATTCCGCATCTATGGTGCCACCAAATGCCCTTAAACTTGGGTAAATCCTCTTCTAATTCTTCTATTTCTCGCAATCTCTGGTTTCGACTGTCCGTTTCCACCATTCAATTGCGATCATCGCCGCTGCCATCCCTGTTGAAGTGCTAGGGTTTGGACTTCCAGTGCTGTGTTTTGTTCAAGCTGATCTGTATAATCCAAACAGTTGAGTGTCAAACCCTAGTATATATTTAAAGGATGAACCGTTCCAACTGTTGCAAATTGCTTTAGGTATGAAACTCATTCCAATGTCCAGGACTCATGAGAAAAGAGAGTGTTGTGTTGTATTCTGTTACTCGGAGCGTCCGAATTGACTGTGAATATATATCAACCTGAATTTTGATATGATAAAACGATTAAATAATATTTTTTATAATTTTTTTTGAAATATTAATGATAGTTTTTGTGATGTATTTAAAAAAATTTCATTTTTATATTATCTAACGATAAAACAAAGTTAATCAAAATACATACGAAATGATATCAAAAACCAAATGATTATAATTTTAATGGGACGGAGGGATATAATATTTTCTCATCACAATTAACCAAAAGTGAGTGTTGTGTCGCATGTGATCCAACATTCAAAGCTAAAAATAATCGCCAAGTAGCTAGCTAACCCTTTAGACTATTTTAAAATTTTGGTCATATACTCATATGTGGCCCTAGTATATGTTATAGAATCTTTCTTTGTATATGTCTGATCGTGGTCGAAACAGGGTTGAAGTTTTCTTTCTTTCTTTTGACGAAGTTTAAGCTACAAGATCGTTCAATATAAAGAAATAGTACTATGATCATAGTCCCTTTTCAAACATATCGCGATGACGTGCGGACGTTTAAGTTAACTTTTTTCCTGTGTAGACTGTTGATGTAAACGCGAAAAACCAATAGTCTGGCACTTTTGTTCCAAGGATGGAATAAACCTGTACCTTCGATGTACATTTCAGTGTAGGTGCAAATTTTTCATTCTAGGCAAAAAAAGTCATCCTTTGCAAATAGCAACTAGAGCCATTGTCAATCGAGAAAACGAAATGTCAATAATGGAAAAAGATGCTCTTTTGAATTATTGTGACATCAATTAGTGTAGCTTAAAGCTGTAATGAGGTCCATTGAAAAGAAATAAAGAACATTTGATCAAATCAGATGAGTGATTATTGGTAGATAGGAACTCACACTGATTCTGTATCATTTTGGGATTTCGTCGTAATAACCCCAAGAACAGTATAGTTCTATGATCATCAAGTTACTATCACGAACTCATTGAATATATCTACTTCCAGTTAATTCTTGTGTTCAAGGTTCGTTTATTGATCATACTAACCTTTTGTGAAGGATGTCTTCATCGCGTGTTTCGATCTTGATAGTGATAATTAACCAAATCTATGAAACAAGGCTCCGTATATTTTTCTTCTTGAGAGAGCGCTTTAAACTGAAGATTTTCGAGAGCAATGTTCATACACTGTTTTGGGTGTTATGTGTGGAGGGCTCCTTTTTTAGCCAAGTTGAGAGCCGTCTCCATCTTCATCTTTGAGCCATACTTGAGCATGTCCGCTTCTTAGAAACTGCTCCCTTTTAGAATTTTTTAAGGTTGATAGCTGACCTGACCCATGGTGGTATATTTCGTTGATGCGTATAGTCAATGAAACCAATATCAGCTATCTACATAAGTAAAACAAGAGACAGATAACCTCATATTTTTCGAAGCTCTGCAAGTCCCCTAAGATCAAAATTAAGAAAATGGAGGAAGAGAAAGCAACTGCTCTTGCCCAGATGAAGCAAGCTGTTCGAGATCTTGGATCTTCTACTGATGTGAGCTCCATTCCTCTTACGAGCTTTTTTTTTTTTCCTTCTTGGGTTAAGATTTGGGTCGTATTGGTTCGTGTTGTTAGGTCGAGCTGTAACTATTTGAGCCTAATGGATCAATGAAGCCTATGCCTTTTTGTTGTTCGAAGACCGAGGTTCTTTATATGAAAAGGCCTTGAACAACTTTTAAGTTGTCTCGCTAGATATGTTGCTGTTGTTGTTGATATTATGTTCGTATAGTTGATCATCCATGGTGGTTCTCATCAAACATTGTCGAGGCCTGATATTTTGACCACATAAAAGTTCTTAGATAATGTATCCTCAGATTTTCTATTTATAGGTATATGATGAAACTGATGCAGTTTTTATGTTTAAATATTTGGAGTTCAGAACTACTTAGATGGGAATTTGATGAGGTTCTTGATAGCAAGATCGATGGTGCCGGAGAAGGCAGCGAAGATGTTTGTGCAGTGGCAAGAATGGAGGGCTTCCTTTGTGCCATTGGGATATATCCCCGACGACGAAGTTCGTGATCAGCTGGAGGAAAGAAAAATGTTTTTGGGTGGTATAACCAAGGAGGGGTACCCCCTTATTCTTGTCAAAGCATGCAGGCATAATAGCCTTGGCAAGGATAAGCTCCAGTTGAAGAGTGAAGTCAATGGCTCTCTCTAGCTTTATCATCCTTGCATTGAGCTTACCAATCTTTGTGATAAAAGTCTCTATTGATTTAGTTCCTTTTACTGCTATGCAGAATTTATTGTTCATTTCCTTGACAAGGCGATTGCAAGGTACGCTTTCTTTTTTTATCTGCGCCGATAGTTGGACTTCTGATTGATGAAATAATATGCGAATATTGAGGCCATAGGAGAAGGAATTACGTCTGATCTCTATTTTTCCTTCAGTCTTAGTATATATTCACACGGTTGGTACTAATCTGTGGATGTACTAATCTGAAAACCTTGAGACACATGAGCATCGGCTTTGTTAAGACAAGATCAAGATATGAGAGTTGTCCGCAGAATAAGAATAAAGACCCTTGTAGCCTGGCTGGAGTTGGAGTGAGGATCTGAATTCTCTAGCATGATTCCGGGGAAACTGTATCAAATCCGCTGAACACCTTCCTCACCCTCTATATATTGATTGAGATTGAATGCTTAATGATTCTTTAACTATTGTCTGGTCCAGTGCATACAAAGGAGGACAAGAAATTGGAAACGAAAAGATAATGGCCGCTGTTGATTTAGGACAGCTTATGTACAAGAACATTGATCTTCCTGGTTTTATCATCGGCTTTCAGCTTCTTCAGGTCAAGCTTTTTAACATTTCGAACTATTCATAATTTCATATTGGTTTGAGGTAGATCTTGTAGTAGATAGTAGCAAGCAAACATCAGATGCCTGCTGTATCCTTCCAGGGATTTTGACTTACCACATCGGCTTTCGGCTTGATTTCATATTGCTGTATTCATTTTGGTCCACTATTATTTTGTTAATATCGTTCTTTTCCTGATATGTTTGTGCAGTCTTACTATCCTGAGCGCTTAGGGAAGTGCTACATGTTGAACACGCCATGGTTCTTAGCCAACATGTGGAAAATGATTTCTTACTTTCTCGACAAGGCAACACAAGAGAAGGCAAGTTCCGTTTCTTTGTTCTGCAGCACTTCGATGTGCACCCTTCGGTCTCATTGCTGTTTGAGAGCAAACAGGCCCTCGAGTCTATATTGCTGCCTTTTATTCTCTCTGAAGCAATGCTGTCCATTTTGTCATACATAAGTTTTGCGTTGTTGGTATCACGCTGCAGGTCACATTCGTGTACAGCGAAGAGGAAAAAAGGGAATTCATTGAACATCTTGGCGAGGATTTAGTCCCCGAGGAGTTCGGTGGCAAAGCTAAGCTTGTGGCCCTTCAGGACGTTACCATATGAAGTAGATACGACGCTACCAAATGACGTATATATGATACGAGCAGATGCTGCTGGAGGTTGAATAAGAAACCAGAGGTATTCCAAGTCTACTCGACTGCTGCAGTCTCCATGGACGATACGATGTGCTAAGTGATACCACAGTCAAGGATACTCAGTAAAGCGCGGCAATACTAGGTGAGCCGCACCTATAGAAAGAATTGTATGCAGCATAACATCCCTTATACTTACATCAGTGGCTCCACACGGAGCTGTTATATGTTGTAATATACGGGTGTGAGTGACATTGAGTTTTGATATAATAAAAATATATATGATATATTACTTTTTTTTCTTAAAGTATTCATTTGTTTTCAAATCTTATTCGTGAGACGAAATTATCCATAATTTTAGCCACCCAAAACCCGTAACTCGAACGAGACTTTAATCAAGGAAAATCCACATCCTTTGCATTTGGAGTTGCCACAATACATTCAGTGGGAGTATTTATAAGTGTCGTTTTGTGTTTTCTTGTTCTACGCCGACTCTCGTCTTGGCCCTTAGCGCATCGCCTCCCTCTCCGGCTTCGCCGCCACCGTCAATGGCTCCTCCGGCCGCTGGCGGTCGCCATTCTCCACCTCCGCCGCCTGCATGAAAATTAGGTCAGGCATTCGCATTCAAATCGATCGATGAATTCTTCTCTTTTCCTTTTCAACTTTGACGTGTTGTGCATTCTTCTGTTTCTTTCTCCTTGTTAGCAGTTAGGTGATGGTGATGGCAATGTTTTGTGGTCAACGATCGTGGTAGGATTGGGATGAAGATGTTGGTTAAGCTAGTAAAGGTTTTGTGAATTATGTGTTATCATCCCTTGAATTGTACATCATCTAGGGTTTTATTCGATCCGAAAGAAAAAGAAATGCTGGATTTTCCACTAACAGAATGTATTCCACGAGAACAGTAACTCAGATATTTTCGTCATGGACAGGGTTCGGGATAGACGTTATGATCTAGTTGTGCTAGCCAGTTGGCTACCCGTGTTTGGAAGTGTAGGTGACTATCAACGGGTCAAAATTGTGTCCAAATGCATAGATGCAGATTTGGAATGGTAGTCATAGTCCTCACCATGTGTGTGTACAGAGAGTTGCTTTGGTGATATGGGCTTGATGATTTATGATAGTTCAATGCTGCACTTCTCAGTAGATGGATTTCTTATCTATAATCTAGAAGTTAATCTACGTTCTAGTTATTTAATAGATTCCTATAGCACTTTGAAACGTAGCATCTAAAGTAACTCTAGCCTGATATCCCCTATCAACTCTTTAACCAACAAGTTCTTCTCTTATCCTACAGATTCGGCCTAGTTTTTTCTTACCGGTTTGATTTGATTCCACCATGATAGGTAGTCCCCAAACCTTGTTCATCTCACACAGTCAAGGTGTTATGGAGCTAGGAAATGTGATGTATCTATCATGCCTGATTTTACTAGGGGGAATTTTTATCTGAACTGATGATGTGCTTATTCCTTATGTTGTAGTAAAACGTAGAACGAATTGACTCAAAGAATGATTTGTTTTTACTTGCTTTTTGTGTGGGGGATTATTGCGAGATTTAAGTCATTTTCTTTCCTTTTCTTGGAGCTGTAGCTAATTCCATCTTGGATATGAAGAAAGACATGTAGCATCATAATCCCTGTTCTGTCAAATATTCTGTTGTTTTGGAAGTTTGTATCTTGTGATGTGTTTTTTTATCTCTATGGTTAAATGAATGTAAAAATGTAGTCCCAAGAGTAGCATACACTTCACGAATGCTTACACGATGCACATTCATACAGTTTATTTTCAAATTTTCATACATGATCTACGATCGAGTAAAGGAAATATCCTTCTCTGGGCCACATGTTTTTCATGCAGAAACGTTTATCATATGACTGACATGAATTGATGGCAGGCTAGCAGTTATACGTACATTGAGGTCCATGGATAGAAACACTGCTTCATCCTAACATTTATTGATCGTAAATCTGAGTGATTCGTATGAGAATCTTAGTCGTCTTGTCTCATTTCTAGATATGTTAGAGATAACATCTTTGCCCAGATGATCTGTGCATTATTGTGAATGAACTCTATTTGTAAACAGAATCAGCACCACTCTGCTATAGTCTGTAGGGGCAGAGAGTGGGAATCTCACTGTATAAAGCTATCATTTCATCCATTATTCCATTGTTCTCTTTTTCTTGTTCTCTCTTGCTGTATCGAGTCATTTCCTTCTCCATCACTGCTCCAAACTCCCTTTCATTGTTTCCCAATAAGACATCAATATAGTAGAATCATTCACTGCTCAAAGCTCCTTCTCATTGTTCATTTTAGGCCAATAATTAACTCCCGGTTGTTCCTTGGTTATATATAGTCGAAAGAACTTCAGTTCTATGTCTAAACAACGAAAACAGTGGTTTCAGAACTCTTTGAGATTGCAATTTCCCTCCAAATTAAAGTTTAAAAAAATGGAGGTTGACAGAGCAGTTGCACTTGCCCAGATGAAGCAAGCTATTCTTGATCTTGGATCTTCTGCTGATGTGAACTCCTTCCCATCTTGGCTTTCCTTATTTATACATAAAATCTTGAGTGTGTGTGTGTGTTTTCGGGTTAATTTTTATGTAACAGGTAATGTAATTTGTAAGAAGATGAAACTGATGTGAATCCGTTTTGTTATTATCCTTCTGTGTTTAGAACTATGAGGACGGCACTTTGTTTAGGTTCTTGGCTGCACGGTCGATGGAGCCGGAGAAGGCAGCTAAAATGTTTGTGGAGTATCAAGACTGGAAGGCCTCGATAGTGCCGTCTGGTTCGATTAGTGAGGATGAAGTTCGTGATCACTTGGATGATAACATTATCTTTATGGGAGGCTTAACCAAGGAGGGTTACCGCCTGCTTGTTTGTCAAGGAAGAAGGCATCGTCCTATCACGGACAAGCTCAAGTTCGAGAGTGAGTCATCGATCCGTGAACCTTGTTGTGATTATGGCTAATTGTTACGAGTATTTCTTTATCTTGGTGAAACATAAAAATATTTTTCGTATTTTTCGCCACTGCTTCCTTGGGATTTTTCTTCCGAATTTGGATATGAAACGAATTTCTTGTTTGTTTAGTCATGATAGATATATGTATTGATTCCCACCCTTTCACTTCTGATGGTGCAGAATTTCTGATTTATATGCTAGAGAAAGTACTTGCAAGGTATGCTTCTTTTTATTCAGGACGTTTTTTTTCATCATAGACTTAGAATCATGAGGCCACCTGGAACAGTTAGCTTATGACGTCTTCGTTCCTTTTAGTCTTATTCATTTTAAATTTACTTTGCATTGTGACATTTTCATGTGTTTAAGGCCATATACATGATAGGATACAAATAATACTTCTCGGCTTTTACCTCGATTATCTGATTCAGTTGGTTATTCAAAATTTCACACACTTTCAAAGCAGACTGATCATAGCTAACAAGTTTAAATCATGCTACTCTATATGTTTAACGATTCGAATGAAGTGAGCCACTGTACCGTCGATGTTCACGTGTCAATCCCATAGCGCATTTGTGTGAGGGGTCAATCTAAAAATATGGATGATATTTCAGGGCCTTTCGCTGGGTAGTGAAGTTTTCTTTAATGTTGTGTGTTCTAGTGTCTATGAAGGAGGAAGAGAGACAGGAAACGAAAAGCTTGTGGCCATTGTAGATTTGGGAGGGGTTTCATTTAAGAATGCCGATGCTCGTGCATTCATCACCGGCTTTCAGGTCCAGCAGGTAATTTCTTTCTAACTTCTGAATTCTCGATTTCTAGTTAGTTTACAGAACTCCTGATGTCTTATAAGAAAGACATTCACTGTAAATATGATCTCCAAAAGAAGGTATAGATGTATAATTCAAAATAAAAAAAATGCAATTCTCTAATCATGTTAGCGTTATGGCATAACTCTTCGAACATATGTTAAGTTCGAACATATGTTTAGCGTTATCCACAACCCTCTACTCCAAGTGAAATAGCTGTGATTCATATGGGTTTTAAGATCTGTTGTAAAGGCATTTTATTCTTTCGATGTGGTCATCAAGCTTTTATGAATATGCAGGCTTATTACCCTGGTATCTTAGCGAAGTGCTACATTTGGGACATGCCGCGGTTCTTTGTCAGTATATGGAATGTTATCTCTTCCTTCCTCGAAACGACGACAACAGAGATGGCAAGTTTCTTTTCCGTTTCATCTACTCTCTTGCTGGCCTCATAGAACTTGGAGCTTTTGGTGCTGGTTTAGTTTCCTAATACTTTATGCCTGGAAATCTGTGTTATTGGTATCATATTGCAGATCACAATTGTGAACAGCGAAGATGAAAAGAGGGAATTAGTGGAAGAAATCGGTGAAGATGTGATTCCTGTGGAGTATGGAGGCAAAGCAAAGTTTGTAACTATTCAGGACTTCGCTCTGTAAAGCGAATTCAAGTTGATGGCGCTGGCAGTCCACTTGGGTAATATGTAGCATCCAACTCCTTCATAAGTGGATCGACGAGGAGGTCGTATGTTTAAAATAGGAGTAAGGACGCATGTTTAAGTCGTGATTCGCTCCGAATGCGTTTAATTTGTTTGTACATTGCATCTCTTTGACAATAATTTCGCCTTGTTGGTGCTTCAAAGAGGTTTCATGTTGTAAATAAGGAGTACGGATGCATCTGTAAGTCGTGATTCGCTCTTAATGTGTTTAATGTGTGCGTATTTTGCATCTCTTTGACAATAATGCTGCCTTGTCTGTGCTTTTATTTGAAGCTGGTAATTGATGTGAATTGGGAATATTTGCGAGGAAGACATTCATTCCAGTAAACAAGACATCTTGTTTGAGATGATGCCTAATAGTTTCTCAAGCAACACTGCTCTTATCTGCATTGCTGTTGTCCAGTCACAGGGAAGGATTTCTTTCTATTGAGCACTTTCTCAAGTTCATATAATTGCTGGATTCCTTTCTATTTTCTCAAGTTCATATGGTTTCAGTTCTCCAGTACACTATTATAAATTTTTCCTGTGATGTAGATCACCTCTCATATTACTCTCATGTTTCTGTTTCAGCTTTGAAACAAAAATGTTATATGCAGTGACTACAGAGTGGCAGAGGAGTTTCGCTCGCTCATCAATGGCGCAATTCAAATGATCCCGACGATTTCGAACTTCATATTCTCCATTGCTTTGGCGGTGCCTGAAAAGGCCCTTCGAACTCCCTGTAAACTCCCTTGTCTTTTCTTTTTCCATTTTTCCTTGTTGATGTGCTATGGCTTCAATTTTCTGTTATGGACGCTTGAATCTTGATCATGCTCCCTAAAAATTAAGAATATGGAACAAGATCCAACATGAATGAGAGACTGATAGGATCACAACACAGTATATGAACTATGAAGAGCACAGCACCTCAGAGTATTCCTGATTTGAAACGATTGTGGCCCTAGTGAATATTGCAGAATCTTTCTTTGTCCACGTCTTTCTTGCTCGAAAGAAAAATGAAGTCCTTTTGTTTCTTTTTACAAAGTTAAAGCTCCTAGATTATTGAATGTAAAAAAAGAAAAGAACAAAAGAACAACTATCATCGTACCGCCTTTTTCCGACATGTCGCGATTAGGTAACTTAATTTTCTGTGTTGATGTTGATGTAAATGCAGAAAGCCAATAGGTTGTTCCAAGGATGGAGTGGACTTAAGACCTTATAGAGTTATAGGCATGCCAAAGTTAACCACTTGGTGGATGCAGTTTTATTTCTTTAAGCAAAAGGTAATTCTTTGCAACTTGCGCTACCGTCGACTGAGAAAAAGGAAACGTCAATGGTGGCATAAGTTGCTATCTGCACTAACGTCTTTTTTGTGACAACAATTAATGGTAGCTTAAAGTCACAATGAGGCCCATGGAAAGAAACTCTTGATCAAATGAGATGAATCATGGTTGGTAGATGTAGTAAGCTCTAAACCACTAGAAATGATACTGTATCATTTTGGAACTTCATAGAACTAATCACTTTTAAGAGCTGTATGATTTTCTGATTGGGATGTTACAATCAACGAATTTCTGTTACATGCGAATGGAATTTGTATGAATACATATGTAAACGTTTCTCTACTTTTCGTAATCAACACGTAAATGGTTTTCCTTCTTCTGTAGACTGTATGTAAAGTTGTCTACGTGTCCAATCCAGAGGTCGAGGTTGGCTCATTGATCGAAAACTTATACAAAGGATGAGCATAGGCTTTACTTCCGAGGGAGATAACGGTACTTTCTCTCAAGGAAGACAGTGCATCTTTATAGTTGTTAGGCTCTAAGTGGAAGTTATTGGCACTGAACATGAGTGGTGTGTGTAGCCAAATGGAGCCATCTCTGTCTAGGAAATTGCTAATCCCCCAACTCACCCCATGGATCCCATCTCCTTTTGTTTTTTCATTTTTCAAATTATCCTTTTTTATATAATATTTAAAATTATTTATATATTCTAATATATATATCAAATATTAAAAATAAATATATTTTTGAAATTTACACATTGATATCTACAAAATAAGACTAATATTGAATATAAAAAAATATATTTCATAAAAATATTGAAATATATCAGATTATAATATATTTCATTTTCTTTAATTTTTTCGAATTTCAATCTTATCAGCTTTTTCAGATTCTGATCTTATCAACTTTATAATAAAGCATAATATGATATAATATATCAAGAACAAGATGCTACAGATAGGTTATTGTACTCATTACATTGTTTCGACTCTGTTACGGGTATGGAACACTGGATGGACTGTATGTCTTAGGGGATAGTTATTGTTTCGAGATATAATGTTGTATGCATACATTTGATGTAAATGTTTCGTCTTGTTTTACTCATTTGTCATTGAGGTCCCCTCCGACTGAAGTCCAAGAACGTCGTGAAATAGTTATTGTCTATGTCGGGAATCAATTTGTTCAACTATTTCTACATCCCCATTATCCTATACCTCCAATTCCGAGATGGTGGTGGAAGAACGCATCCAATGCAACTCGAGCATGAGCCGATGGTTATGGAGTTCGTCTTCAGCTGTGGAATGAAATGCTGAACATCAATCCATGTGGTAGATAATATTTTGAAGAAACGATTGAATAGGATAAAATTTGTATGTGTTTAAGTGTGGTAGATAATATTTTGGAAGAACGATTGAATAGGATAAAATTTATATGTGTTTAAGTATTATTAATATGTATTTATTTATAATGTACTGAATTTTTTTATATTCAATATTGATCTTATTTTGTAGATATTGATGTATAGAGTTCAGATATATATTTATTTTTAATATTTGATATATATATTAAAAATTATTAAAAAAAAAGGACAAATTGAAAATTAAAAAAAAAAAAAAAAAAAGTAAATGGGGACGGGGGGGCGAATAGCAGCGCTCTGTCTAACTATCTTCATCTTGATGTCCCACTTGGACCAACGTTTACTTCAATGTCATTCAATTCCCTCCCTGTTGCTGTCCACTTATTGCCAACTGCTTCCTTGGTAGCTCATTCATGGTGGGTTGTTGATATGTAAAGTCAATGAAACCAATCTTTAGATCTGTTCATATAACAAAGTAAGTGACTTATTAACTTCATATATTTTGAAGCTCTGATCAAACTGCTAGTCCTCTCCGATTGGAGTTCAGAAAATGGAAGAACACAAAGAAATTGCTCTTGCCCAGATGAGGCAAGCTGTTCAAGATCTTGAATCTTCTACTGATGTGAGCTCCTTCCCCTTATGATCAAGGAAGGTCATGCTTTTTCTATGTTTGATGAGGCTGAGATTTCCGTATGGTAAGGTGCAGAACTTTGTTTTGGTAGATTAGACTCTATACATGAAGTCTTATGAGTTTGTGTAGGTGAGTGGGCGTGTGTATGTGAATTGTGTGTACGAGTATGTAGCCGACCCGAAAAAATAGGATGAGCGTATTGGTTGTTATTTTTGCCCCTCAGTTCGTAGATTTTATCATCAATTGTTGTAATGTTCTCATTGACTATTGTCGGGGCTTAACGTCGACTTTGCCCACATATGATCCATCCAGATTTATATAACTGATGCAGTGCTATTGTTTCGTTATTGTTTGGAATTCAGGGCTATGGGGATGCTACTTTGATGAGGTTCTTGATAGCAAGATCAATGGTGCCGGAGAAGGCGGCGAAGATGTTTGTACAGTGGCAAGAATGGAGGGCTTCCTTTGTGCCATCGGGATCCATCCCCGAGGACGAAGTTCGTGATCAGTTGAACGACAGAAAAGTGTTTTTGGGTGATTTAACCAAGGAGGGATACCCACTAATTATTGTCAAAGGAAGCAGGCATTATCCTACCAAGGATAGGCTCCAGTTTAAAAGTAATCAGCTCCGTCTGGCATTATCCTTTTTACCAGTTATTGTGATAAATCTTTTTTTGCTGATTTAGTTTGTTTACTTCTGATGGTGCAGAATTTGCTGTCCATGCCCTAGACAAAGCGATCACGAGGTGCGCTTTCTTTTCATCGAAGGCAAATGTACACACTTGGTTTTAGAAATAGGATTTGAAGCTGAGGCCATAGAAGTGTTCACTTCTCATCTCATATATTTTCTGTCAGTCCTATGCAATCTGTATGCTCCTTTTAGTTGTACTCACATTTGGGGTGGGGTGGCGGGATATATCAAAAGGCCTTAAAATGATCTTAAATCACTCAAAATCATATGAAAAGGTTAAAAGCACCATAAAACAACCTTAAATAAGTTGAAAACGTTAGGAACTACGAAAAGAGTCTTGAAATGAGGTTAAAACACTCAAAACCACTTGAAAAGGATAAAAACATAACAAAATAATCTCAAATAACTTGAAAATGTAAGAAACTATGAAAAAAGTCTTGAAATGACTTTAAAACACTCAAAAACATATGTAAAGGATTAAAACACCATAAAAACAACTCAAATCTCTTCAACATATACAAAAACGTATGAAAAGTAGTAAAAGCACCCTAAAAGAACATCAACTAAATTGAAAATGCAAAAATCTATCGAAACAAACTTGAAATGACCTTAAGGTAAAGACTCTGTGTTTTTGAGAGTTTTAAGGTCATTTTAAGACATTTTTCATTGTTTCTTGTGTTTTCAAGTTATTTCAGGTTGTTAAATGGTGTTTTTAGCATTTTGATGTGTTTTTTAGTGTTTTAAAGTCATTTCAAGGTTCTTTTTTTTGTTGTATTTTAAAATAATTTGAGGTTGTTTTATGTTTTTTTACCACTTTTCATTCGTTTTTGTGTGCTTTGAAGAGATTTGAGTTGTTTTTACGGTGTTTTTAGCCTTTTAAAGTGTTTTAAGCTTATCTTAAAGCTCTTTGGATAGATTCTTGCATTTTCAAGTCATTTAAGTCTGTTTTATGTTGTTTTCAGACTTTTTATGTGTTTTTAACTGTTTTAAGGTCATTTCAGGGCTATTTTGATAGATTCATGCGTTTTCAAGTTATTTGAGGTTATTTTATGGTGTTTTTGGCATTTTCATGTGTTTTTGAGTGTTTTAAAGTCATTTCAAAGCTCTTTTCGTAGTTTTTTGCGTTTTGAAGCTATTTGAGATTGTTTTGTGGTGTTTTTAGTGTTTTAAAGTCATTTCAAAGCTTTTTTGATAGATTCTTGTATTTTCAATTCAGTTGAGGTTCCTTTAGGGTGTTTTTACTACTTTTCATTCATTTTTGTATATGTTGATGAGATTTGAGTTATTTTTATGGTATATGTGTTTTTGAGTGTTTTAAAGTTTCAAGACTCTTCTCGTAGTTTCTTGCATTTTCAAATTATTTGAGGTTGTTTTGTGATGTTTCTACCCTTTTCATGTTATTTTGAGTGTTTTAAGCTCATTTTAAGGTTTTTTTCTTAGTTTCTTGTATTTACAAGTTATTTGAGGTTGTTTTGTGGTGTTTTTACCACTTTTCATTTGTTTTCGTGCCTTTTGAAGAGATTTTGGTTGTTTTTATGCCTTTTGAAGAGTTTTTCAATGTTTTAAGTTCATTTCAAAACTCTTTTCATAATTTCTTGCTTTTTTAAGTTATTTGAGTTGTTTTTATGGTGTTCTTAACCTTTTCAAGTGCTTTTCTGTGTTTTAAGCTCATTTTATGGCTCTTTTCATATTTTTTAGCGTTTTCAAGTTATTTGAGGTTATTTTATAGTGTTTTTAACCTTTTATGTGTTTTTGAGTGTTTTAAAGTCATTTCAAAGCTGTTTTCATTGTTTCATGCATCTTCAAGTTATTCGAGTTGTTTTTATGATGTTTTTAGCTTTTTCATGTGTTTTTGAGTGTTTTAAGTTCATTTCAAGACTCTTTTCGTTATTTTTTGTGTTTTCAAGTTATTTGAGATTGTTTTTTGGTGTTTTTATCACTTTTCATTCGTTTTTGTGTGTTTTGAAGCGATTGGAGTTGTTTTTATGATGTTTTTAGCCTTTTCAAGTGTTTCAGAGTGTCGCTTAAAGGCTCTTTTGATAGATTCTTGTATTTTCCTCGGAGTTATCGGAAAATATCGAAGCACACTGACACCGGAGCGCTTCTTTGAACTTCTCTTCTCCTTGTAACGGTTTGCATTACATACAGCGCATCTTCCATATCTCGAATAATCTTTTCAAAAAAACATGCAACCATTCGGACAGCAATCTATCTTAACCACTGGAAAATGAAGGCCTTGCATCCGAGACTTGATGTCATACATCCCTTCTTTCGTATTGTTGTCCCGTGGGCACACATCCTTCAACAGTTTGCAGACACCATCAACCGGTTTATGATAATCTGAGGCGGTAATCTGAAAACCTGGAGACACTGAAGCTCATCGACCTTATTAAGCATGAACCTTGTTGAGCTTGGGATGCTTCACTAAACAGTTCTTTGGTTATTGTATGATCCAGGGCATACAAAGGAGGAAGAGAAAACGGAAATGAAAAGATAATAACCGTTGTAGACTTAGGACAGATTCCGTACAAGAACCTTGATCCTCACGGCATGATCATCGGATTTCAGCTACTTCAGGTAAATCTCTTCATAATTGTTATCTGTGTTGGTTTGGTATAGATCTTGTAGGAGACAAAAAACAGCCATATCAGATGCTTGCTTTGCCTTTGCAGGGATTTGAATGACCAGTTCTCTATCTGTGTATACAGCTTTAGTTTTCAGATCGACAATAGACACTGAATTACTCCATTGACACAATACCTAAGCTTTGTTTTGTTAATTTTGTTCTTGGCCACATATTCATGCAGTCTTACTACCCGGAGCGCTTAGCAAAGTGCTACATGTTGAACATGACACGCTTCTTAGCCAGCATGTGGAAGATGATTTCTTACTTTCTTGACAAAGCAACACAAGAGAAGGCGAGTTTCGTTTCGTTTCACTTGTGTCCCTTTTTTTTCACCATTATTGGAGCAAAAGTCCTCGACTCTTTGCAATCGTGCTGCCCAGTGGCAGTTTGTGAATCCTAAATTTTGCTTTGTTGGTTTCTCAATGCAGATCATATTCGTGTACAGTGAAGAAGAAAAAAGGGAATTCATCAAACATGTCGGCGAAGATATAGTTCCGGAGGAGTATGGTGGCAAAGCCAAGCTTGTCGCCATTCAAGACGTTAACATATGAAGTAGTGTAGTAGATATGATACAAGTAGATGCTGGAGGTTGAACAAGAATAGTTGCATCTGCTGTCGACCTGATTACTGCATGACTCCAATTAAGGATGCTCGTTAATTGCGGCAGTCCTTCATGAACCATGCCCATAGAAAGAATTGCATTCCACATGGCATCTCTAATATCTTGCATTATTGGCTACACATCGACCAGCTGTGCATTGTAAACAAGACATCTCACCTTAGTTGCTCTACATGGAGCCGTTTTATGTTGAAAAAAAGTGCTGTTATTATTATCAGCATCTTATTGATCCAAATGACGAAGATGTGTTTTATTATTCATGTTTTGGTTTGAGCCACGGGAAACAAAGCTTTAAATGAGATTAAAGTATTTACCAACGTTTATTTTCTCAGTTTACAAGACTTGACTCTGATAAATGATCCATATTAGACCCTCGTTAAATTTGTGATTTGGAAAAATTAAATTTGTGACCGATCATAAATAAACTTATTTATGACTAAATTCTTGAATTTGAAGATTAATAACTGAGATTAAAATTGATTCCTTTTTGTTCAATTTATATAAAAATAAATTTTTAATCATAAAAATTGATTTCTAAATCCAAGTTCTAACCAGAGACTCATCAACCTCTTGTGATTATGCTAGTATTATATTATTCCCTTCGTCCCAAAATGATTACAACGATATATAGTTTAAGGTCTAATTTAGTACGATAAAATATCATTTTTTACAAAAAAGTTATGAAATACTAATGATAAATTAAGTTATGAACTTTAATCTTGAACCAGTTTAAGATTTTTCTGACATTATTAAAAATAAGAATGAAACGTTTTAAAATACGTATCGTTGTAATTATTTTGGGACGAAGTTAATATAATTTAAAAAAAGTTTTTAATTTTTTTATTTTCCTCAGCACCGAGACTTGGCATCATCCGCGGCTTCTGCTTGAACTTTAAGCCTTTGCATCAACCCCTGCGCTTGGCATCAACCCTTGTGATTATACTAAGTCATTCCTTCCTCTCATAATATTTATAATTGTTTCGTTCAATAAAAAAAAATATGTAAGAATAATTTTTATGGATAATGAGACTATTGTGAGAAGAGATAGTGAGTAT
The DNA here is from genome assembly GCA_035668315.1 of Drosera spatulata. NCBI lineage: Eukaryota > Viridiplantae > Streptophyta > Magnoliopsida > Caryophyllales > Droseraceae > Drosera > Drosera spatulata. Next base: position 28,370 of record JAOVYX010012174.1, read on the forward strand.
ATTATAATAAAATACGATTGATGTGATTTTTTAGATTAAACATTGGCTAATTGAGAAAAATTTATAAGTAAATTGAGATATTACAAAAAAAAAAAGTTGCATGTATTATGAAACGAAGGAAGTATTTTTTTTCTCATTCCTCTCACTCATAAAAATCAAAAAATAATTTAATCTTTATAATTAAAATAAACACGCACATAAATTATCGTGTCAGATCAACTATTTATAATTCTGTTGGGATTAAGAAAATAAAATTTATCAGATAAAAAACATAGAACTTAAAAAATGCATGTCATGAAATATTCAAATTTAAATATATACAATAAAAATCAATAATTAAAATTATAATATAAAAAAAACTGTATTTAATCTATATGAACTTTCATCGTTTGATATATAACTACCTCCGACTAAAAATATACAGACCACCCTCCTCCGAGGTAGTGCAGCGCCAAAGTTATCGATTCCGTCAAAATCGCCTTTTGAAAGGTGTTTTTTTGACCTAATTATCGATTTCCCTCCAAAAACAATATATTATTGGACACTTTTGCCCCTCAATTTATTCCATACTTCGTTTTCATCCTCCCCTCCCATTAAACCCCACCCCTCTCATCCTCACAAATGCCACCAATCGCCGCCGCCACCACGCTTCGCCCTCGAGTTCCCCTCATCAAACTCCACACTATCCCTCAACAAGAGATCGCAAAATTGAAATACACATGAGGAACACAGTCAACAAAATCAAAATCCCAAACCCTCAAAAACCCTAAATCCCAATTCGATTGACACAGCTTTGATTGATGCAAACAATTTAGATTTTTTTTTGTTTCTGACTTTAATTCTCAACCATGATGTTTTCTTGAGAAGATGACACAGCTTGCTTCGCTCCCGCTCGCTCCGCTGCCGGGATCCAGTCGCCGTCCATGTCCTCCGACGCCTCGAAAGAGTACCAAACCTCGACGAGATCAGGCCACACTTATGAATTCGAATCGAGCGATCAAATTCTTCTCTAATCAGGCTTTTCTTTTTCACGCTTTGTTATTCATCGAATGTTCTATTTACAATCACGCTATGTCAAGTGGTGATCTCGTGGCACATTCTGATCTCAATTGTTGGTTTAGTGCTAATATGTTTGATAATTTGGCGTTGATTGTACCCTAACATGAGATTCACCAATGGCGAGCATCGAAATCGAAGTGTGTTTCTGTACTGCAGCAGAGGAAATGATTGAATTGTGTGTTCGAGTTGAATAGAACAAAGAGGAAAAGGAGAGAGGGCAAGGATGAGGGCGAGATGAGAGAAGCTAATGTGTAATGGTAAATACTAAATATATATGATGAGACTGGAGAAGATCACACGTTTTCTATGCCTTTACATGTAAAATGGTGTGTGAAATATTATTGAGATTATTTTTTAACGAATGAAGTAGATGTAATCTTCCCACCGAATCCCTTTCGGATGGTAGGGAGTCATCTTTCTATGTTCAGAATCAAGCAGCCATTTTGTTTACCATGCAATCTCAATGTTCTCTATTTAGGTTTTGTTTGGATTAAGAAAGGGGCAATGGAAGAGGCCACTCGTCGAGAACTGCTCATCTACCTCCGGCCAACTCACTCTGTGCTAATAGAAGACCAGATGAGAAAATCGCGGTTAACGTGACACTGACATGGTTCACGTGTTCAGGCGCATTTGTTTACTTAAGAGGTATATTCTGAGCTTTCATTTCATTTTATGTGCGTGTATTGCTAAGTTGACATGATGCAATTGTCATTGCTGGCTGCCCTGTTTTGGTAGTGGATGACTAGCAATGGCTCAATACTGAGTCGAAATAATACATCGTGCATTTTTGTTAATGAGAAATACATCATGCATTTCTGGATTAGCACATCTATATGTGGAGAATTGCTTTAGCGATGGGCTTGAGATAGAGCAATGCTGAAGTTCTCTTTGGTTAGTTAAGTTGTAGAAGTTAAAAGTTTATGTAATTTATCAAATAAAGGTATTTACCTCCATCGTTTAGAAATGTAGCATCTAAAGTAAACCTAACCCGATATGGCGATATGTCTTATCATCTCTCCAAACAACCAATTTCTCTGTTAACATACATATTCGGCTTAGTTTTTGGCATCAGTACTGATTAAATTCCAGCATAGTAGGTAAGCCACTAAACCATGACCACCTCCCTCATTCACAATTAGTTCAGGTATTCTGAAATTAGGACATCTGACCATGACGTTTGTACTACTCCTGATTTCACTAGGGGGTATTTGTACAAAAACAAATGGTGTTCTCATTACTTATATGAAGTAAATATGGAACGAATTGACAGTAAGAATGATGATAACCCTTATTTTTGTCTTTTATCTGGGATATAGAGGGGAAAAAATCTTTTTCTTTCCTTTTCTTCGAGTTATCTATGCTACTACCTTGGCTCTAAATAAGAAAGTGTTAGATCATACTTCATATTCTCTCATATAATGTCTGTTGCGTTGCTTGGATGATAGGTTTCCTATGATTTTCACAAATCTAGTGGGTTGAATGATTAAAAAGAAAGTTCTGCCACCTGTAGAATATAATTAGAGGGATGCTTAAATGATGCACTCTTAATTCATTCACTCAACTTAATTTTTGTGTGTGATCGTTTGGAAATATCCTTCAGAGCTCATGCTTTTCATGCAATAATGTTTATGATAATGACTGACATAAATCAATGACGTTCATGGAAAGTAACACTGCATCATTCAAATAATCATGGGTTGCAAATTTGAGTTATTAAATATTTTTCTCTGGTCTCATTTTTAGATTTTTCAGAAATCTTCCGTGTTCTATTCGTGAACAGAATTAGTCAATCCATTTCTCATTTTATAAAGGAATGCTATCATATTGTCTCGTTTTAAGGTTTTTTTTTCTATAAAGAAATACAAGTCTTTGCAGAGATGATATATGCATCGGTATGTGAAAGCTATTTGTGATTAGAAAGTGATCCCACTCTATGTAGGATCAGATATTTGAAATCTTACTATCATGAGTCATCTTTCCATCCATAGTTTTTCCTTTGCTTGTTCTCTCTTGCAAATTGCCTCATTCCATTACGTCCAGATCTTCATGTGCCAATGGTTGCCAAATTAAACCTCAACGTAAAAGAATCAATGACTGCTTAATACTCTCTTTATTCTCACCCTTAGGCCTCTCCCTTGCTTGTGGTTGCTCTTGCTTGTATATATGGTAGAAGGAAACGGCTTCAGTTCTCTTCCTCATCAACAAAGAGTTGCAGAACTATTCTAAATTGCAAATTCCCTCCTAATAAAAATCATAAATGGAGGTTGACAGAGCAGTTGCTCTTGCCCAGATGAAGCAAGCTGTTCAAGATCGTGGATCCTCTACTGATGTGAACTCCTTTTACTTGTTTTTATTTGTATAGAACCTGGTGTATTCTAAATTTTCCGGTAACAGATATTTCAAATCATAAGAGATGAAACTGATGTGAATCTATTGTATGATTATCTTTTTTGAATTTAGGACTGTGAGGATGGCATGTTGTTGAGGTTTTTGTTAGCAAGACCAATGGCACCGGAGAAGGCAGCTAAAATGTTTGTGCAGTGGCAAGCCTGGAGGGCTTCGATGGTGCCATCTGGATCCATTACAGAGGATGAAGTTCGTGATCAGTTGGATGTCAGGAGAGTCTTTTTAGGAGGTCTAACCAAGGAGGGTTACCGCGTGGTTGTTGGAAAAGGAAAAGGGCATTTTCCTCTCAAGGACAAACACCAATTCAAAAGTAAGTCATAACTCTGTTAAGCTTCTTGTAATTGTTCCTTTATTTATCTATCGTGGGGAAGCGATGAAAACTGTTTTTGGTTATAAGAATTACATTATACATTTTCCTCTAATAGCTCAATTATTCTGTGCTCTTTTCTTCATAAGAGAAAAATGTGGCGCTCATTGCTCGTTTGGGGATTCGAAAATAAGTTTTTTACTGCGTACAAATTCTCATCGGTATTGTGAGGGTAAGTATTTTTATTGACTCCTTTCCTTTTGATGGTGCAAAATTTGTTATTTACATGCTAGATAAAGCAGTTGCAAGGTATGCTTCCTGTTGATTCAGGACTCCTTTTGATCAAATAATTTGAACTGTAAGTTCTTAGGCCACCGGAGAACACATAGCTTATGATTTCCTTGTTTCTTCTATCCCTATTCAATTCATGCACTCTTTATACTTAAAATTCATTAGTGAACTGTCCTTTCAAAAAAGCAAAAAACGAAAAACTGTGAACTGTAGTTTAATTGTGTATTTCCCAGTGCACGCACAGGAGGAAGAGAGACTGGAAACGAAAAGCTTGTGGCCCTGCTAGATTTGGGACAGCTTTCATTTAAGCATGTCGAAGGTGGTGCGTTCATCACCTGCTTTCAGATTGAACAGGTCATTTTTCCTATCTTCTGAACTAAAGAACTTTTTTTT
>JAOVYX010012185.1:0-32822 GCA_035668315.1 Drosera spatulata
CAAGTGGCTTCACTGCCAGAGTAAAGAACCCTTTTTCTATTGGTATGATTTCTTAAAACATTAATAGTTACCAAAATCATTTCTGTGAGAGTATTTGAAAACTACCAGTATTTAAGGATTCTGAACCATGAGATCTGTTATCCTCTTGTTTTACAGGCTCGATATAGGAGAAGGGAAAGAAGTCAATCTTGTTGACAGATGCCCAAGATCAAGACTTCAACAACAATGCATCAAGTATCTTGGTCCGGTAAGTTTTTGAAGCAATGTCATCGGTGGCATCATAGTTCCTTTTTCCATCTGATTCTTGACTGGCTCTCTGAGGCTTTTATGCTCCTTATTGTCCATCTGTAGGTTGAAAGGGAGGCTTACGAAGTCGTGTTGGATAATGGGAAGTTTGTTTACAAGCAAAGCGGGAACATTCTTGATACGACAGGAGGGCCAAGGGATGCTAAATGGATCTTTGTCCTCAGCACATCCAAAACCTTATATGTCGGGCAAAAGAGCAAAGGGACATTCCAACATTCAAGCTTTTTGGCTGGAGGGGCGACATTATCTGCCGGGAGATTAGTTGTTAAAGATGGTATTTTAAAGGTGGGATAAAATTGATCAGTGAAACTGATTCTCATATAAAGAAGTGAATTTTGTTGGTGAGATAATCTCATCATATGATAATGACATCATCCAATCACAGGATTAAGAAATTGAATTCATCGAGTAAGATGCAACATAGATAGAACTCTGTATTAATAGTATCATCAGTTTGCATATGAAACCAGTTTTCTTGGAGTTTTTCTATGTAACATTTGTCTGAACAAACCTCGAGTTAGCTTAGTCTTCGCCTCGGCTTTTTCCCTTGGCAAATTGTTTTCTTTGGCTTTCAGGCGGTCTGGCCTCACAGTGGTCATTATCTCCCAACTGAGGAAAATTTTCAGGCGTTCATGTCATTTCTCTTGGAACATAATGTGGATCTTGTTCATGTGAAGGTAAACGTTTTTGTTTCTTGCATGCACATTTGGTCCCATGACTCCCATCTAGTTCCATGGAGTATGTTATTGGTTCATGTTTGATAGGATAGTGCAGATGTTTTGTATATTGAACTGGATATGCAAGAGTGAATTGAAGTGAAAATGTTAGTCCTAGTCATGGATTTGTCATTTTACGAATTTCATGGTTCTTACAAGATGATAACGCGGCGTTATAAAACTGGACTGGAACCGTACTTGTACGGAGGCTGCAACATGCAAAAAGTAAGAAGGGAGATGATTTGTATAACAAGAAAAGGAATAACTGTGACGATCTGACTTACCGCTCCCCTGGAATGGACATTTTGATCATAATGACGTAACATGATTGATCAACGGTCGTGCCTACTAGAGCGCTAAGATCTACTTTGAAGCTGATGGTTTATGAGGAACAACATTTTACCGGTTTTATTTCTCATTTTGTTGTATGCAGAAATGTCCAGCTGAGGAAGATGATGAAAACATTTGGAGGAAAGTTCATACTATTTTTAAATCCAAAACAAGCCGACTTGAGAACACCGAAGAGATCGAAGATGTCTCCTTAGCTGGAAATGAGGTCGAGTCAAGAGAGCAGGACTCCAGGATTTCTGAGCATAAAAATTTCGTGGAATCAAGGTGGTCTCGTGGACTCCGCTTGAAGATCTCGAAGCTTGAGATTCCAGGCAATGATGACACAGTCGAGACATTCAAGATGGAAGAGCGATCTGACGAGTCTTCATCATCAGATGGTTATGAAACTGCAGAAGACTCGTTCTTGTCAGAGGATGACTTCTTGTTCCGTAAAGTGAATATGTTCGACGAAGATGATGAGGTCGAATTCCAAGACCCTATCCCACAAGAGACTATACTCCAGAGGATCAACTCTCATAGAAGAACAAGATCGTATCAGCTTGGTGAACATCTGAGTTTCAGATGGACGACCGGAGCTGGGCCCCGCATTGGCTGTGTCCGAGACTACCCTTCCAGGCTTCAGTTCAGGGCATTAGAGCAAGTCAACTTGTCTCCAAGAAGCAGGGCTTCTTCTAGTGCAAGAGTGTTTGCTCCTAATCATCTGCGTAGAGAAACAGTGCAGTTGGAAGCCTTGAAATTCCATTGAGCGCAGAGCCAGTGGCTTCATCTCCAAATGCACCAGCAGAGAAAAGCATGATTAGAGGAGAGTTCTCCATCAGTTCTAGCAGAAGTAACCGCGACTAAAAGCCTTGGCGATGAGTCAGTCGTATCACCTATAACATTATTAGAAGAGGAGAGAACGACAGATACAACCGAATGGATACAGAAGCTCTGTAGATAAGGCGAGTTCTCCCACAGTGGCAGCAGATACAGCTCATGAGTAGAACTCCCACAGAGGCAGCAGATACAGCTCATGAGTAGACCTGGTGATTGTTTCATTTTGTTTGGAACATCGTCGAGTGAAGCCATAACCCTGTTGAGCTGTGTGATTGACATAGAATGTGACGCGATTTTGGACTAGAGAATAAAGCATCATGGATGATCATCGGAGGGGCATGGGCTTGACTGCCAGGATACTGACGTCTATGCAGTTTCACCTTCTGAGGAGTTCTAAATCACTGGACGATATGAACCATGCGGAGGATAGTTCCAAGCTTACATACTGTATATCATTTCCAGATCTTTCCCGACCTGTATACCAGTGCGAACCTTGTAGTATTTCAAAATCAATATAAGCCATCCTGTTATATCATATACAAGTTGATAGGTATACATAAGTATGATACCTGAAGTTAACCATAACAGTGTTTCTCGAGTCATTATGGTATCTCTCATTCTAACTTACACCAAGATGCTAAACCATAGAGACCAAATATCATGAAATTAAGTTGAGTACAACATATCTCCTCGAGCGAATAATTTCTTCGTCATTTTTCTCTATACACATCCTGATCCCTCCACCAAGGTTTTTAGATAAAAGGGAATATGATATATTCGGCATAGAACAAATTCCAAATAAATCGGTAATAACCCGAGATTGCTTCCTGCAAAAGGATATAGGATCATAAACAAACCGTGCCAAGTCAAATTGAAGGGCGGCAACGTATACGATTGATTGATTGACTGATATAACTATTAAGCAGATCCTGTAATTGTTTACCTTTGTATAGTTCTCTTGCTCAAGCAACCACGCCTGGAAAAACATAAAGAGGTCAGTCACGCTAGTATAAGTTGATATCATAAAACGTGCATAATGTCACAGGCATTAATATTTTGTTTACTAAATAAAGTTACAAGACAAAGATTCAACACCTTAATATGCATATGACCATGCACTAACCTGAAAAACCAAGCCTATTGCCAAAATGAGGTGCACAGGAATCATCAAACAACGTCTGAAAGCCTGCAAAGCACTCAAATAGTGTGTTTATTTGGTTAAACGAAAAATGCAAAACTTGTTGAAGACAGACGAGCAATACATATGACTATAGTAACATGCATACTCGCACCTGAGGCATGAAAAGAGCTGCAGAGATGGAACCAACATAGTTCATCAACAAAAGTCCAGAGCCAAGGAATGCGATATTTCTAACCCCAAGTTTTGTTGCCAATGTCGATATCTGAAACCTACAAGTGATTTAGACTAGCAAATTAGATTTTGTGTTCAAGTACAAGATCACGTGTCCCTGTGTAACCAAAACCATGAAACATCACAATGAATCAGAGATAAAAGTCATAAACTTACTTGCGATCTCCCTCCACATCCGGAAGATCTTTGGTTATGGCTATAACAAGTGCAAATATTGTCACGAACGTTGTAATGAAAGCCACTGGAGAGCTGCAGGAAATGTGATCCAACATGAAAGCAAGTTACCAACAGTGATATGATGTATAGATAATAAGGTATATCAACGCATCAATGGAGAATAACAATAGGCGGTTCATTCACAAGGTCTAGTACACTAAGTTAATAGGAAGCTGTAGCTGTAATCCCAATCATGAGGAGCAATCTGCAGTTAGGACCCCGTAACTATGATAATAATAGAAAATAGATTGTTACATTGACTGAAGAACATTTTTGTCCTGTAGCAGTTAGGACCAACACAAGAAATGATTTCGAGTTAAACAGGTTTTCTCATAGCATTTAAAAAGCAAAACTAGAAACCAGAGCCCAGAGCCCACAGTTAAATAGCGCTGATTGAACAACTCTTTTAGTCACTTGAGCAGCTATGGACATATAATTTAGAACAGATATAATCGTTGTACGTTACTTCATTGATATAAATTAGTAAGGAGACTTACCTCCATTCAAATGGGAGTCCAAGTGCAGCTCTGGTGGCATAGTATACACCAAAATTCAGAAGAAACCCACGAACCTACAGAGATTTTATCCATGTTATTTATGAATCGAAAGCAAATTCCTGGAGGTAACAGTAGACATGATTCAATCTTTGCCGCAGCCAGCAAATAGCTGTATCTAACATCGTGGATAATATTGACGAAAGCAATTTACGTCCTTGGCATACAAGAGCAGGGTGTTTCGCCAAAGGTGATTGAGTAGCTGAATAGGAAGCTTACTAATTCAGAAGAAGTGGAAAGTAAGGCATGAGACTGCAGCTTACTAATAGGAACCTATTATTTAGTGTAGAAAAGCTTCTATTTCTTTCTCGTGAGTGATTTTCCATGTAGTTCAAAGGGTCCCATAAAAAAGAAACTAACTTTATCAGCAACTCAAGTTTACAACATAATCAGATAAATTTATTTTTATAAACTTACATGCCTTCAAGCACAAATGTCTTTGGAATTAAAAAGCACGGACTACACGTAAGTGTCCTAAATCATGATAGCATGTAAGGTGCTAGTGTCCTAAATCATGATAGCATGTAAGGTGCTAGTGTCCTAAATCATGCAATTTATCAGCAACTTCTGTTTCGTCCTTGAAGTGACATACATTTTAAGTAAAGGGTTTTATAAAATTTTCACTGCTTCTAGTAACAACTAGGCAGTAAAATCTCTGTTCTCTGTCGGCAATTATGCATCCTATTCTCATACTTCTTCCGTTGTATATGCAAATGACAATGTTTTTTTGTTCTTTTTTGTCTGCGGGGGTGGGGGGGGTCAAAATTTTCTAGTTTTTCTATATAATTAGAAGTACCTTGTAATAGTTCTGTTGTTTACTAACAGTGAATGACAGTGATGTTGCTTCCTCATATGTAATAGGCGTAGAATTCTCATAACTACATTTTAAGTCAGAACATACATGTGTCTCAGCTATGTAAAAAGTCGAGTATATAGATTGAGGAGTCATACTGTTGCAATTATCAGAAAAGCTGCGACAGGAAATCTCTTCATTCTGAAAGGAGGAACTGAATAGATGGTGCCCAGAAAGAGTCCAAGACAGTACAGAGAAGTAATAAAAGGACCAAAGTTCGCCGCGACAATCGAAAGCCCTGTCACTGCGAAGCCCAAGACTAGCAACCATGCTGATCCAACTGATAGATCCCCTGAAGCTATGGGTAAATAAGGTTTGTTCACCCTGCAAAATCCAATTGAGTTATTATCGACTGAATGTTCCTTTCCCTAGTTATGATTAGACATTTCCAAGAAAATTTCACTCTAATCGTTGCCGGTAAAGAATACACAGAGTTCACGTGGGGGGAAATTGAAGAACAAGCCCTTAACAAAAATCAGAATCTATGATATGATACCTACTGGCACTATGCCTAAGTAAAATGGTTCTAATCAAAATAGAACAAGGGGGGAAAAATCAAAGACGAACTCCATACTTATCAATACCGATGTCGTAGATCTGATTGATGCCCACTATATAACCATTTCCACATAATAGAGCAAGAAGACCAGAGAAGGCCTTGAGCAACAATGACCACTTTATCAGATTTGAGTTCTCAATCAATGCCCTTACCACCAGTGCTCTGTCAAAACAATAGTATGAATACCGAGAAGTGTGCAGCAGAGCAATTGTATAAAACAAAATTTAAGCAGATAGACTAATTTTGCTCGTGTATTGAAGATGACTGACATGGAACCTAGAGTTGTTCCCCGAATCGTATGAGGCCTCAGGAATCTCCAACAAGCATCCTTGAAGTCTGAAACTTTGTTCAGAAGAGGATCAGATTCAGCAGCTCCAGCTTGAGCACAGGCCTGACCAACACTTGGGTATGTAGACAAATATCAAGCAAAAGAAAACCAAAAGATTCAATTCTTTGGGATATCAAAGAACCCTAACAAATCAGCAAATTGAAGGATTCATGTTGTTAGGATATCGTCTTCTCATCGGCAGAAATATCATATTTCAACTTGGGAACAACCCTGACAAAAGAGCAGCATGAATCGCTACCATTTGAGCTGATTTGAGGTACTCATTGTCCAGCACTCAGAAAAAAAAAAAGGAAATAAAGGAAATAAATTACAGTAGAACCTATGTCATAATATTGGAACTGAACCAAACAGCCATCCATTGTGAATGATCTACTTGTTAATGAAAAACAACTGTTACTCATCACTACTAATATATCAGGCACTAGAAAGGGCTTATAGGATAAGATTATGCACAACAGTAAACACAGGAAAATCGGTACAACTTGAGGCACTGATGGTCAACCAATCAGCATAATTTGCAATCACGCTTGGACGTGCATTCCCTACCTACTTCCTTCGTCATGCCATTTTTTATTTCAGTTACCAAACAACTTCAAATCTCTGACAAATTTGAACTGAATCACTGAATCACATGTTTATGCATTCCACTAAGTTATGACATCTAGGATTGATAGAAAGTCATGTTTTCACAAACATAAAAGATAGATACACTTTATTGACATCGATGCATACGTTACTGACATCGGTGGATCATATCTTTCTGTGGATCATTTTTACATGAATATCGGTGCCACTAGATAAGTCCTAGTCTATATCTCTCTATGATATCATATATTATGTGAGAAAATATATAGACCATACAAACTCATGTATATGGCACATGCGTAGGATGTGCTCATGCATTATCCATGATCAAACCCAAACCGACACTTGCACAACGAGACATGGTCACATGCTCTGAGACAAATAATTCTTCTATCACAAGCTCAACTTTTTGATACACTTGGTACCTGAACACTAATTTGAACACTAGACGCCTTCTCATCATTCATCATTCAGCACAAAAATCAATCCCAATTCAATCACATTCGTAAAACCAAAAACTGAAAAAAAAAAAAACAAAAAAATATGAAACAAATATCACGTTGCCAAATCAATCCTCCCTAAATTCAAGAAATCCAAATCACAATCAAGTAAATCAACACAATAATAAAATCCAACAACAATTTCATTCTCAAACGCACCCAAATCGACCCCCGCTGCTGTCTCCACCTCCTACAAGCCCTCTCCACTCCACGGCTCTTCAACTGCACCAAACCAATTGATGAAGCCGATTTTGTGAAGGCTACTGTTAGGGTTTTGGAGTTGGGCAAAATGGGTTTGTTGATTGAGACTGGAAAAACTCGATGAAGAGGTGAAATTTTTGGGAGAGATGAGTGTAGTGATGGGCAGATGAGGAGTTCCATTGTAGGAGTAGAACACATGGTGCGAGAAAATGGATGAACTTTATTAGTGATTCTTACACAAATGAGCGTTTATTGGATACTCGTCCGTATAAAACGATTATGATATTTTGATTGGACATCCATAATAATAAAAGATTTAATTATTTTCATTAAATAATTAAATATTATTTTTTAATAAAAATATTTTAAAATATTAATAATAATTAAGATTATTTATTATAATCGTGGGTTAATAAAAAATTTAAATAAACTCTTTTAAACGAATAATCAAGCTTTTAAAATTACATATTAAATAATACAATAAGAGAAAAACGTTGTAGTAATTATGGTATCGAAATAGTATATGATTATTTATGTTATCCCCTAACAATGATACTCTCTTAGTCCAAAATTTTTACAACGGCACATATTTTGAGGTATAATTTAGTACGATCAAATTTTATTTTTATAAAATTGTTATAAGATATTAATGATAGATTAAGTTATGATCTTTAATCCTGAGTCAATTTAAAAAGTTTCTGAACGAAACATTCCGAAGTACGTATCATTACAAAAATTATAAGACGAATGAAATATTAGGTTTGTATTTTTTTTAAGTTAGAAAACACTTTTTTTATTGTAATATATAATGTGCTTGAAGGATATGTGTCATGACGCACATATATTTAGTTAAAATCTAATGGTTGAGATTAAAACAAAATCAATGAAAGACTGAGATCAAATATTCAGTTCATAATTTCAACCATTCACTCTTGTGTTTTGATTTCAACCATTAAATTTTAATTAGACAATTGTTAGTTTGATATTTCATATTAAAATAATTTTCACATGGCCTATTATTCATATTGTTGTCCATTCCTTCGATCGTTTTGGCAATTTTATCAAAAGTTTGAGCATAAGAATTATCGTAAGATTGATAATTCAACATACCATATGATTAATAGTTATAAGCCATAGTAAAAATCAATTTAAAATTAATTCAAAAAAAAACCCCAATCTCACCAAAATATCTTTTAAATTTTTTTTAACTAAAAGAAACAAATTTAAAATAAAATGAAATAATTTTTAGAAAAATAAGAAAACTTCGTGGGACTAAAAATTGAATAAAAGATATTGACACAACGTTATCGTCCCGACAACGGCGTCAAATTTGATGCATACTGTCTTAGGCACGTCAAATTAGAATTTATATACACCCATTTTAACTCCAAAAATATTAAATTAATGTACTAGTGGAAGTAAGGGTCGAACCCACAGAAACTATCGTAATATTATTTATTCTGCTTTTTTAGTCACTATAAAGAACTACTATAATTATGAAAACTAAGATGGGGGGGTTTGGGTTTTGATTGATGAAACTCATTAAATGATTAAAATTAAATTAAAATAATCTAAATTTATTGAAGAAATGGATTGAGGTGTTTTCTTATGTGATAAAAAGATAACGAGGTCGACTAATTACATTCTAGTTTTTTAGGATCAATCATGAATGAATATCATATAGATTCATTATTTAGATAGGTTTAGCCGTAATACCTTTGGGCATAAAGTATCACATTCGTTAGATTGTCAATTATCAATGAGTTTGCATAATTAACCTAATCTATCTATCCCTAACATACCAATAAGCTTGTATAATTAACCTAATCTATCTATCTCTAACATACCAATGAGCTCGTATACACTATAAATAAATAAATTGAATCAAATCAAGAGAATAAACCAAACATGAACATTAATAGTAATGAGCTCAAACTATCATGTTCACATACAATCAATCATAACGTCATGACAATGAGCTTAAATCATGAATTGTTATTTGCTACCAATTTAATCACTTAGCAGGATTAATAGGTAGGTTATGTCATCAATATGTGATCAAGGTATTTGATTTCATAGCATATAATTGATTAAGGTCAGATTTCATGCATCAATTTTAACACAGGAAACTGGTTTTGGTGATCTAATTCATCTCATGACCCGTATTAGCTAGTATTTCATTAATCTATCCCTACTATATAATTACTCACTCATTATATCAATCATCATCACATACATCATCATTACACGCATCATCACAATCATAACTGTAAATAAACAGAGAAAGAAGAATAATACAACGTAGGAAAACGAAGATACGATGACGAATTGAAGAGATCCAAAGCGTTACACCAAGATCTTGTCTCCAAAGCGTAGAAAAACAATAATCTAAACAAGGATTTTGAGAGGTTAAAGGAGGCCGAAAGGTCCTGAAAAACAACACTATTCTCCTTAAAAATGAAGAAAATACAAGGGTATTTATACAAAATCCGAAAACAATTCAAAATTTGAACGAAACAAATTGAATCTGGACACTTGACGTGTGTAATGGCCGTGATAGGGCACCTGTAACGGTCGTTACACTGTGTAGCTGCTCAAATCTTCGAGGTTTATGAGTATAACGGTGACTACAAGGAGTATAATGATCGTTACATTCCAGAAAATCACCAAAAACATTATTTTTTCGCTCCGAACTCCATCTTGATCAATGTTATACCTTATGTAGCCCTTATATCATCATGAAACACTTTAAATGACATCATTTGCACCCTCAAAATGGCCCCGAATCATCATCTAGGCGTCGTTTAACTTTTATGTATCATCCTCGCTCAAATGAGCCTCAAACGTATCGGTTTAACTCCAAAACAGCTCCAAACGACTTTTAACATGAACATCATCATCATCCAATGCATATGAGTATTACCAGAAATCATCGAAATCATCATGAAAGATCATCAAATCATCTCACTTCATCACAAATCATCTTCAAACTTTTTCTATCAAATTCATGAGTTGTTAAAAGTTGTTTTTCTCAATCAAATCTACAATGAAAACACGCAAACAGCAGTATCCAAGTCCAAAAATATAAAATAAACTAAAAACATGAAATAAAGAACTCAAATGCGACAAAACACTAGGTTGAACATGAATAAAATACGTGTATTTATACATACATCAGGGTCGAACTGTTCGTGAACTTTTCGAGTTGACCTCCCCAGCTTAACAAACCTACTCATCAGGTTTCACAAAGCCGAAATTCACACCGAGTTTGGTTTCACGGACTTAGGTTCAAACCATCCGGCGAACTATCCGACCCGAGTCCAGCTATGCATGTTTCGTAAAAATTTCTTCAACAAACCTACACGAATGTTCTCATTTCATTTATTATTGAGCAAAGGGAATATGATGCTAACATTATGTGTTGCTAGTGATTAATGAAGGGTGGAGATTGAATGGTTAGATAATTTCAAAAACCAAAAAAGTTAAAAAAAAATATTCACCGTTGGATGTGTTCTAACAACAGATAACCTGTAGTCCTTCTATCCCAAATTAATTGAAACGTTTTCCTTTTTTTTGTAAGTCCCAAATTAAATGAAACTTTTCCCTTTTAATTAATCTTTCAAGATAAAAAAAAATATCAAATCGATCTCATCTGTCACAATACATCCGCTAACCCTTCACTCAGCTGCTACAGTAAACTCCACTATCACAAAAATAAAATAAAATTATTTGTACATCAAGATCCATATAAATTCAATTCACACATAAAATCTCATACCGAATCAAAACATCTCAATCAAAATAAGACGGAGAAAATATATTGGTTGCAATGAACTTCCTTTTTTCTTATTATTAAGAGACTGAAAGAAAAAAAATGTACATTTACCTTTCCGGAAAATTTAGGGTTATAATGCTGAGGTAGAAAATAATTTGTGAACTACGATTGAAGAGAAAGAATTTAGGAAAATATGGCTGCAATATTTCGGAAAGGTTGGATCACGAAGATCGTGTTCATTCCTCAGAACATGAAGAACGTGTTTAGTAAAGCAATCAACCTTTATTTTTATTAGATGACAAAGAAACACGATGTTCGTGTTTTGTACAATGATCACGAACTTCGTGTTCAGTTTCTTTTTTTCTTTTTTATCTTGTTTGGCCAAACACTAACATCGTGTTTCCTTTAAAAAATGAAAAGTGTGAACCTATTGATATGAAATATGAGAACTAGGTCATGAATCTAAATAAGAATCAAATAAGTGGAGTAGTTTAAAAAGAAGGGAATAAAAACTCGCCTGGTGTCATAGGTCGATTCTGGCCCCAAATTTTTCGCAACAAACCAATCCCTATGATGCGCTAATTCCCTACGAATCGGCCCGGGAAAACCTTCGTCAACCGTACCACGCTTTTATTTTATTCAGCGGAAGTCTTTTGAGCAGCCCGTGTCTCATTTTCGTATTTCGACAAGCATAAATGAGCCACACAATCAATACAAATGAACCAGCGACACAACAACAACAATATACGATCCAACGATCAACCTTTTATTGCCTTCCTAACAATACAAAGGAACCCCAAAAATTTACAAAGGAACCCCGCGCTCTCTTGCCAAACTCTTTTATTGATCTCACTCACGATCCGCAGGACACACACAATCCGTTTTGTGTTTTCAGCCTGATCGCGCTCTCAATGTGTATATGATGATCAGGGATCATCCATATTTATAGACAACGCTATAAGATTTTATATCGCAAAGATAACTATGGAAAATATCATCAAACCAGATTTACAAACAAGAACAATATCTTTTAGCGCAAATAATATTTTGCCAAGCTTTTCGCTCGATATCTTTTTGCTTTGCTTACCTTCCGGATCCTTATCTTCTACTACGATATCTTTCATAAATCTTCTCGCAAGATTTGTTTCAGTGCCTCGCTCATCAATCTACCCCAATTGATGGGCTTTACTCTTTAGCTTGGCACGAGGCCTGCCCAAGCTGCCGCCATCAGCTTGGACTTCGAACTTTACGAGCACAACTCAAGATTGCCTTCGTAACGAACCCGATCCACATTTCGTCTTTGGCCACCATCAAACCAAGGCCTTTCTATGCTTTCCAACGTTCAAGCCCAGCTCATGAACATGGCACCAAGCATGGGGAACAATGCTACGAACTTTGGCTTGGCTTTGATCTTAGGACACCTCTTCCCTCCATAACAGATAACAAACAAAATCCCACATGGCACGGACAACCCTTGCCCATCCTCATGTAGTCCAGTTATCCGTTTAGGATTTCAAAGCGAACCAAACTTAGCACGAACCCAAGAAAATTCATCATCGATCTTTGTTTGCTAACACTTAGGAATCTCGCAACGTTCGTTGGCCCTTAGAACGTAACACGCTTGTATCTAAGTCCAAACGCTTATCATGCCTCGCACACCTTTGCATTTGCCTTCGTTCGTGACAACGCTCACAAACCCTTGGAATATGCCTTGCACATCCAAGTCTGAACACAACGTGTCATACCTCACAACCATTCGCTCGCCTTTGCAACGCACCTCGCTCGCTTTCAAATCCTCGTGCAACGTTTCTAGCTGACGCTCGCTCGCCCTTGCAACGTGCTCGCTCGCATTCAAGTCCTAACGCAGCATCATTTCTGTCTCGTTACCATGACCCCGCACTCGCAGCAAGCGTGCGTTATCCTCGCCCCGCATTAGCGAGGGTGTGATACCTGGTGTATTCTTGGGAAGGAAAACACAAAGGACGTGATTCATTTAATTTTTAAACTAAGCACCACCATTTAAACCCCAACAACCATGCAACTATTGCCATCTTCATACCATCATCTTCTCCATCGCCATCTTCATATGCTCAGCTTCATATCATCATCTTCATATCATCTATCTCCATTTGTTGTTGTCCTCTACTATGCCATCTTCATATCATCATCTTCTCCATTGCACCTTCAACAACCGACTCGTTGAACATCAACGAGGATGAGTCACTTCAATAAAGAACGTCAACTTAAGGGGGTGTTTTGATTTCTGGAAAAAAGGAAAAGGGTCACAGTCCTAGTAGAGAACATCAAAGAATTAAGCCATGATGTTATAAATGTATGTATGTGTGTTCAGATATTTAAACAGAGGATACTATGATATAGTTTAATCGATGTCAACAATCTCTTTTTCTGTTGAACCGATGTTGGTTAAGTTTGAGTACGTTGTCTAGAAAGTACCAAAGATTGAATATGCATGTAGATACATCAAAAACTCGAATTATATCTATCTCTTTGTGTTGTTTCTACAACATTTGAAACTCGGTGCTCAAGTGAGGAATGTTTGAAACAAGCAGTGTGTACACATTGTTGGTCAGATCCTGATCAAGTTAAGCCGTTTTGTGCTCTTGGTTCATGTGTATGTAGAAAATGAGATAGTATCATTGGTAATTTCTCACAATACTTTGTATCATGATGTTGTGGAGGCAGCACGTTGTAGCCGCGCCACATTAGAAAAGGTTTCTTCACAAAAAATAAGGGAAAGTGAGTTCCATTCTGGATATTGCATTCGTTTTCGTTTCTGCCTGTGGATTGTCACCATCGTTCTTAATTTTCGTTCTTGCTATGTCATTCCTCGTTTGTATGTAGAGCTTGCGTAGCGCTGACTTCGTGGAAGAACATGCTTTGAGGTAATTTTCCATTTTCATGTCTTTGGTGTTTGTGTGATTAGAAAGTAGTGTTGTGGAGGTGCTGATGTGTTGTACTTTATGGTAGTTTGAAGAAGACGATGAAAGACAAGAGGCAGGGGAAGGGAGGCAATCAGTTCTGGAAGAAGCCCGGGTTAGGGTTCAATACTCTGCATGAGGCCATCAAAGGTAAAAGTTGAAATATGATTGTTGATTAGTTCTGATGTGCGTAAACACACATCATTTGTTGACGTAAACTTAATGTTTTATTGTGTTTGAGTCCTTTATATTGTGTTTTTAGTTTAGTCTGTGTCATTGGACTTGGATATTGCTGTTCCTTTGTTTTCGTGACAGATTTGATCTTGTGAAGACGTAAATGAGTTGTTGAGTTGATTATGAAAGGTCATTACAAGTGATGATGTGAAGATGAAGCTTTGAACGAGATCTTGGACGTGATTTAAAGCTGTTTTTGTTGATCTAAGACGATGATTTAATGCGTTGATCATTAGTGGATACGTTCGTGATCGTTTGGTGATGTTTCGATGGTAAATGGATGTGTTTCTGAGCTATAACGACCAAGCCTTTCCATTGTAACGACCATTATAGTGTTTGGAGATCATCTTTGGAGGTCAAACCTGTGTAACGACCGTCACACATAAGTGTCACGGTCGTTATAGCCCTGCATCATGTTTTCTGGAGAATCAAGCTGTGTAACGGTCGTGACAGAGGGCCTATAACGACCGTTACACAGGTCAACAAGCCAGATTTATTTGTTTTATTTAAATTTTGGATTGATTTTTGGGTTTTCTATAAATACCCGTGTATTTTATTTATTTTAGGGGGACTTTAGAGATTTTTCAGAGTTTCATTCACTCATTCTAAAATCCTAGACTAGAATTCATCGACTTCCTTGCTTGTGGAGATTGGATCAAGGTGTATGGATCTCATTGTTTTGACATCGGATCTCTGCTATACAACGCTATATTGTCTTCTTATCCCTGTTAAACTTTTATTTCAGAGATGATGATGCACGATTGTATGATGTGTGTGATGATATTCATGATCATGAGTGAGTAATCACTTTGTAAGGAAAGGTTAATAAAATTTAGCTATATTGGATCATGAGATGAAGTAGATCACCTAAATCAGTTCCATATATGTTGATTGATACATGGAATCTGACTTTAATCAATAATATGTTATGAAATCAATTAGTTTGCTCACCTATTGATATTGTAACCTAGCTATTAATCATACTAAGTGATTAAGTTGTCATGATGTTATAATGTTATGATTTAAGCAAATAAGTTTCATGATTTAAGCTCATTGTCATAATGTTATGATTGATTGCATGTGAACATGATAGTTTAAGTTCATTGCTATTAATGTTCATGTTTGGTGAATTCTCTTACTTTGAATCAATTTATTTATTTTTTAGTATATACGAGGTCATCGGTATGTTAGAAATAAATAGATTAGATTAATTATACAAGATCATTGGTAATTAATATTGTAGCGAATGGAATATTTTATGCCCAAAAATATTACAACCAAACCTTTATAAAATGATGAAACCATATGATAGTCAATCATGATTGATCTTTAAAAAATAGAACGTAATTAATCAATCTTTTTATATTTTTATCATATAAAGAAAGATCTTAGTTCACATTCTCTACAAGTTTAGATTACGATTATTTAATTTTAATTATTTAATTGGTTTAATTAGTCAGAAAAACAACCCCTCCAAAAGTTACTACATTTCATTAAGTTGTTAGGGTCTCTACGTGATCATTACAAGTCTAAATATTATACCAACCGTTTCTGTAGATTCGATCCTTACTATCACTACTGTAGTTAATTAGAATACAATTATAGTGTGGGTAAGCTTTGTGCCAAGCGCATCAAGTTCTAACTTATTGAATGATTAAAAATTCTGAATAATTAAAGCATACTCAAAGTTTAAAACCATAAAAAGAATACTAGGGCTAAATGTCTGAGTTTATTTTCAAAAAAAAAAATGAGGGAACAAAACACAAATACTAGATGTTTGAACGAGTAAAAATGATTGTTGATTAGTTCTTACTGGTAGAATTTCACTCTTCCATATAGAATTTCACATGCGAGCTTGTCATTTGTATAAATAGAAGTTGGCCTTAGCTTTCGTTATAGGGTTTGAACTCTAACATATAATTTGTCAGTTAACTTTTTTAATCAATTCATATGTACATATGAACGTATACGAGATGTTTGGGTAGCACATAGTCAGCCACATAAATTAGAATAAACACAAGGAATTAATTTGAGATCCCAATGTTGACTCCAAAATAAGTACTATGTGTAGAGATTATATCTAGTGTTAATATAACTCAAGCAATATATATATATAGTGCTAATATATTATTTCCATGACATCCTAGACAATTTTGTTAAAAATGACCTTAATGTGTGCTTAGGAAATGGATGGGATGTTAGAGATTCATTGTTACTGGGACACTGTCGTCAAGCAGTAGGATGGGAATGTCGTTTTTGTGGGGAACCAAAAACTAGTCTCTATTGGATAATTATCTGCTCCAAGTATGCCTCAACGCCGGCATCAACAAAGATGAGTGGGAGTTTGAAGTACACGGAAAATGTCCCCAAGGAGGGAATAAGTATGTTTTGATGCAAATACAAAATGATTTTTTGTTGAACGGGTTTTTTCAAGTTCTTCGGGAATCTAATCTGAATATAGCCAAGTGGTTTATTAGAAAAACCCCTCGGACAATTGCTGCTTGTCAACAGAGCAATTGGGTGCTTAGTCAAGAGCCTCCAATTACAAGCAGTTTATTCAGATCATCGTTGCCTAATCATCCGTGTTTAACCCTTTATGTTGACTCCCTTAATGTTGATTTGGATGCAGTTCCACGTCTTGTTGCTGCCGGGGAGATGGTTGGATGCTCATTGCACGGAACGATTCCTTAATTGACGATGAACTGATAGACGGGGGAGATGATGATGTACTGAAGCAAGACGTTGAAGACATTCCTCCGTCTGATGCCAGACATTACCAGTATAATGAGGATGACAATATACATGGGCCTGAAGTTCCCGAAGCATTTGATGAGGAATATGACGCTCCATGGCCTCATCATGTTGCAATGTATACGAATGTTGATTTGATACCGGCCGTGTGAATGATCACAATGTTGTCTTCTCCCAATCAAAATCGTTGTCCTTAGAGCTACCATTCAAGTGCATCACTCGAAAGCCAACGTCAAATAGAGACGAAGACAGAGAAAGACAAAACAACCCTTGTGCTTGGCATCTTCGTGCATCCATTCCTTAAAATTATACATACTTTGTCATCATGAAGCTAGTAGAGCCGCATACTTGCACTTCCTCCATCCTTCAGTCAGGACATGGAAATCTAAAATCTGATCTGGTGATGTCGTGTATTCTGAATATGGTGTCGAAGGGCATAAGTGTCAGCATGAATGTTCTCAAATGTGCAATAGAGGATCATTACAATGTGACTACCTCGTACTGGAAGGTTTGTATGCAAAGTAATCACATGTGGTGCTTGTCTTAGACCGGGTCACAACTAGCGTCCATGTCCATTCTATCGTGATTGTGGTAGAATGCTTACAAGAACTTGCAGAACAAAATGATTGAGTAACTGTGGTTTAGCCTCGACGCTAATGTGTCCTTGGTTTCCTCATGAGTATACTTTAAATTTGGTGTTCTCATGCTTCCTATAATACTAACCTTATGGATGATATCGTTACAGATTAATGGATCGATTATATCAAATGGAAGATTTGATGATTTGATGGAGAGCCTCCGAGCTATGACTTTGAGTGTTAAAGTGGCAGTTGATGAGGTGCATGCACTCCCTTTTGACATTGCCTGTACAGGAAGACTATTGAAGGACCTTGACAGGATGGAGAGAGATCTTGTGGATCTTTATGGCTTAGTGCAGAGCGAATGCTTATCTCGTTTTCCTCAGAGTCTGCGACACACATGGGTATCAGAGAATAGGGAGAAAGAGGAAAAGGAGACTGCAGATGGAGAGCCCGAGGAGGAAGAGTCTGAAAAGGGAGAGCCTAAGGAGGGAGAAATAGAGGAGAAAGATCCCAAGGAGGAAGAGCCCAACAAACAAAAGCCTATGACTGAACCAGATGAGAGCATGGAGGAGGATACTCATGAGTATGATCATAATGCTGATGATGTGCAGATGGAAGAGGCAAAAAAGACCCTTGAGTATACTCCTGAGACACCAGAATATACTCCTGAGACACCAGAGTATACTCCCGAGACACCTGAGCATACCCCTGAGAATCATCCTGGTCTTGTATCTTCTGTAGACTCTTCTGACATGTAGAGATATATCGAAGTAATGTAAAATTACAGAACCTGTTCTAGTGCCTTATGTTATTGTATGGAACAATGAGTTATCTTTTTTTTTTTTTTTTTTGTTCATTAATCAAGTTGTTATCCATGAAAATGTCACGATCAATGTATGCCACCTACTTTACTATGCTCAGAATTCAAGCTGACTCCATCCCTTGGATGTTTGTAGTATATATTCTCACTATTTGAATAAATCATGTTTGCAGAGTTTAGACAGCATGGCTAGAACTAGGGGAGCATATACAGTTAGTGAGGGGAGACACAACATGGGGGGCAGAGGTTTAAAGGGGATAGGACGGGTAACTGGCAGAGGAGATGTGCAACACAACGTTCACGACCATGTGCATTCTGGTCCACGCGATCCTTCTGTCTTGACATGCCAAGAGTCCTATATCTTCAAAGATCTGGGAGGGACGGGTATAATACCCTCACCGTTTATGCTTGAGGATCTTTATTGCATATAAACCGATATTATCTTTTCACTCTTTTTTTTTTTTTTTAATTGTTGTCAGGTTAAGAAGGGTTCTAAGCTTTCCCACCGTCAATTATGGGATACTGCACACCACGTTACACATCCCAGGATAGTAGAGTGTCTCCATCAAATAGGGTTTGGGTGGATTCATCAGTATGGGAGAATTCCCATTGCCGAGGCCCTGATTCAGGCACTGACTGAGAGATGGATACGACAGATGCATACCTTCCATCTTCGTTGTGGGGAGACTACAGTGACCTTGGAGGATGTGGTACATCTCACTGGACTCCGGAGCAACAGTACATCGTTGGTTGCCCAAACAAGAGAGAATTAGGATCAACTATTTCTAAACATGACTGGGGTTTGGCCTATTATGAGTGATCACAGGACTGTTAAACTACCATGGTTGCGCAGTGCTTTTGGTCACCTTCTAGATGATGCTGATGATTTGACCGTCATTTTTTATGCTCGTGGCACACTATTACACCATTTCGCGTCCTAGATCTTTACCAATCGTACTGGAAATGATGCCTCGGCCGTGCCTTTGGTCTTCATGAGAAACTAGGATCAAACAGACCAGTACAGTTGGGGGTCTGCAGTGCTAGGGATTTTGTATAAAAACCTATGCAATGTGTGCGAGGGTACTGCTCTGATAAGTGGACCATTGATTCTCCCGCAATTATGGGCATGAGAAAGATTGCCACAAGTAAGTTTAATCCCTAATGATTTTCCACCAGCGAATGTTGGATGGCCTTTAAAAAGAAGGTATGCCATTGAAACATTTAACATTACAAGTTTTCAATTTCATATTTTTCCAAGTCTTTACATACGTTGTATTTATATGACTTAGATGGATTGGAGTTGCAGTGAGAAAAAAACCGAGAAGAACATATTGGGAGGTGTTAGACTCAGAAGATAGTCGCTTTATATGGCAGCCCTACACAGATCGTTTGACAAGCCAACCACCATATATGAGGGAAGAAAGAGAGGTTGACACATAGTTCTCTTATGCTCCCCTAATGTATTTAGGGGTCGTGGAGTATTATGTTCCTTCTAGAGTCGCTAGACAATTTGGACGGATCCAAACTATTCCCATCGCTCAGGATATGCATGATGACTTCCATAGGAGTACAGGACATGGATTGTATGATACAGATTGGCCAGCATCACATGCACAACATGTTCAAACTTGATATACTCGTACTCCAGAGCAAGCCGTCTTTCATAATGATCAAGTTGCTGATAAAAGGTCGGACTATGATGCTTGGTACACTACAATCACTAGGATACTTATTGTTCCCCGAGCTACTACTCGAGTAGGTCTTACTCCTCGAGCTCCTCCAATTGTTGGTACGAGATCTAAATCTGTCAGGACAGAACACCACCCATCACCTAGGGGATCATCGTCTCATTGGTATGCCGGTGTTTTGCGCATAACTTGAGGAATACGAGAGGTGCTAAGTAGTAGGAGATCTTCTGACAGAGAAAGAAGTCGATCTCCTTCATTAGATCTATTGTTTCATATGTATAAAGATGTTGTCATTGAGGGAGGCTATGGAGATTGGTTCGATATTGATGCTGGCACGTCGGAGGATATGTTTCAACCTCCATATACCAATGTACATGACTCGCCCTCCATATTTGGTCCCGGTCCTTCTTCTTTACCACTTTCTACCTTCTCAGGACTCTTTCTTCTACCACTACACCGACTCCGATTAATCAAATGATCTTGCTAGTATATATACTCCACATATATTTTTACTCGAGTAAGGGGGGAGCTTTTGAGTCATCTTCAAAGAGGAATTTGGTTCTGTCACTAGAGATTTAAGGGATGATCTAGCGATAGCAGCGCATGACTCAGCACCAGGAAATATTGAAAGTCCCACAAATAACCTAGATAGGGGGTGAATAGGTTATCTAAAAAATTTTATTAGGCAGTGTAGTAGAGTTGTGAGTTTGTCTGCACTACCTGAGTCTGCTGCAGTATTGCAAAAGTTCTACAATCGAGACTTTAACTTTGAAAAGCTTGTTTCTTTGCACTTTTGAGCTTTTTACTAACAGTTCTACGAATGAAAAACCAGTGCGAAAAAGTAAATGAGACAGGATTTTATACTAGTTCAGACATCTGTTATCAATAAGTAACAAAAGTTTAGTCCTGTTTTTCCTTGGTGACCAGTTTAGTCAAGATAAGAGGAGATTCACTAGTTCTTATTTTACGCTTACAAAATAACCCATTTACAACAAAATCCTACTTGTTAAAGGATGAAGAACCTAGAACTTGCAGTGCTCTGCTGTAGTTGTTGTTCTTCACTTGCAGGCTAGTGAATCTTCTTCACAATTCCTGAGAACAAGTCTCCAAGACTTTTTCTTCTTTTGAAAGCTTTGAAATGATATTCAAGTTTTTTTTTTCAGACTCAACCTTGTTCTTTGCGTTGTGAATCCCCTTTTATAGGCTCAGAGAACCAGAACCCGTGACTGTACTATCTGATAGTGACAGCTCTGTCCTCTAAGACAGTAGAATGATCTGGCTTCACCTTTTCTGATCCAGTACACATCACCTTTGCCTCAACTTCTCATTTTTTATCCCTTTCTTGTTCCTTTCTATTCCAACACAACTTATACTGCACCCAACCTCATACACCAGGTCTACTGCACGCTTCTATTGCATAACCTCTACTGTAGTCCTTTGCTGCAACCTCTGCTGCTAGCCTTCTACTGCAGCCTCTGTTGTCAGTCTCTACTGCAATCTCGGCTGCATAAGCTCTGCTACATAATTTCATATCCAGCCTTTCTGCAACTTCATTTGCACCAAGTACTACAGGCAGTCTGCTGCAACTTAGCTCCCACTCAACAGCTTCCAGATCTCATCTGCTCAACCTGCTAGTGTACCCTCGTCTGCACTCAGCACTGCACTCAGTCTTCTGCAATTCAGCTTGCATATTTGCACTGCAATATGCCTCACTTCACTTTGCTGTTGGAACTAGCCTTGAACACAGGAAGAGTCCTAGATCATGAGAACCCTGAGACACTTTTACTGTTGTATGTAGTTGATCTCTGGCCTGTAAATTTTTAGTCCCTGGTAGTCTGTATTCCCTCAACCTTCCGGACCCTACTGCACGTTGTGGCCTGGTCTGCTGCACCCTGTTGCCCTATTCTGCAACTACCTAACTAATTATTATAGCCTAAGCATCTATTACATATACAATTTCTTCCTAAGTTTTGTTCATTAATTTCTATACAATTAAGGGATTGCACATTTCTATCAATCTCCCCCTAAATTGATGCAAACAAAACTTTTAAGAAATTTAAACAGCAAGAAAACCTATACATCCATTGCTATAAAAAGAAAAGTTTACAGAATATAGAGGACTTACATTTTCCCTATGGATTAATCCTTACGTTCTCTCTTGGAAGGATAATCCTGCTGCAGAATCTTTTGTCGTTTGTGCTTTTGTTTCCTCCTTTGCTGTTCTGCTCTGGTCTGCTTTGCTGCGGACCTGGACCTTTGCTCTGCTGCAGGCCTGCTGCAGACCTTGGAGGATGTCTCTCCCCCTGAGACCTTTCCTCTGCTGTAGATGTTATTGGCTCTACTACACAATGTTGTGGCTGTCTCTCCCCCTGAGACTTCTGTTCACCACTTCTTTCAGCTGCAGTTTTCTCAGCTGCACCCTTCTCCCCCTTTTTGTTTGCATTGATGCTCTGGGTGAGATCTTTGACTGCTTCCTTTAGTGTCAAGAGCTCAGCTGTCATGTTGTTCTGTGCAGTTGTGGCTCTCCTGAGGGCTGAGTCTACCCTTGACTCCAAGAGAGTGAGTCTCTTGTCATTGTTGAGGATGTGGGTTTGTAGTTGGTTTTGTGTTTCCCGAATTATGGTCTGCAGCTTCTTGAATTTCATGGATTGGATGTTGTGCAACCTGTTGTTGTTTGCAGTAGTCCTCATATAGTGTTGTTGACTTAGGCCGGTAGTCCTCTGGGTTTGCCTTGCAATTATTTGAAGCAGGTTGTAGAAGGCGTCGAAAGAGCGCACCCTTTGGTTCTTCTCATCTAATATATCCTCTGCAAGTGGCTGCAAAGTTGCAATGAAATCCTGAAGAGCATCTTTAGTCCATTGTTGAACTTCGTAGAGATTCTGATGCAGTTGATGCAGTATCTCATCAACACTGGATAGGGAGATTTCTAGTGTTTTTTCGGTCTGCTTTTTCCTTGATGCAGACCTGATTCTTGTTGACGCTGGAGTCTTCATGTGCTGTGGTAGCTTGGGTTCTTCTATTCCTAATTTAAGACTGCTAATGTTTGTTTGAGAAGTCATGGGGACGTTGAAGGTTGCTCCATACAGCAGGCCTTGAGGGAAGCCAACTGAAGGGAGGGTCTTCAGTGGTCTGCTGCAATCCAAATGAGGATTAAGGGGTAAATTGGATGTGGATTGGTGAAATATCCCCTTTCATTTACTGACTCGTTGCTTCTTGAACTGAAGGAGTGTCCTCTAGCAAATATCTTCAGAGAACAGAAATAGTCATTCCCTTCGATGAGCTCTCTTCTGTTGTCTGCTCTTCAACCTCAGGGATTTCCTGTTCTTCCATGTCTTGCATCAGTTCTGTAAGTGAAGGTTAAAAAAGTTGCTCGTCTGCAGGAATGGTTGCAGTTGGCTCAGCTGCACTTAACTGCGCGTCTGCAGGAATTTGCTCTGTTGCAGGGACCAAGCTCGTCTACTCCTCTTCTGCAATGTCCCTGACTGCAGAGAACGGGGCAGTTTGCAACTTTGCCTCCTCCGCAGGTGTCTTAGCAGTGAGGTCTTCTACCTCTACTGCAGACAGTGAGGCAGTCTGCTCTTGAGACTCAGTGGTCTTTTCTACTGCAACTGTCTCCTCTACTGCAGTTATCTGAGGGACTCTTTCTCTAGCAACTTCATCAATGAGCTCCTCATCAGTAAGATTATCTCCACCTTGATTTTTATCTCCACCATCATCATCACCCCCTGGAGATTGTGGTCTGCCTACTTCTGGTCTGGAGAGGTACTCCGGACTTCAAGTGTTGCAGCTCGACTTTGGTCTGTTGCTCTTTGAGGTCTTCCTTTTCTTAGAAGGAGTTGCTGGTGGTAGTGTAGGAGCTACTCTCTTCTCCAGCCTAGTCTGCGGAGCAGTCTGCTACAGAGTTATCTGCTGAGTGGCTCTTCGTAGTGCAGCCTCTTTGTGGATCTGTTCTGCATCTGCTTCAAGGGCTTCATCCATTCTCCTCCACTCTTCTGCAAGTTCTTCCTCAGCTAGCTCTTCTTCTTCTACTGTGGGAGTTGGCTCGGGTATACTGATCAAGATTGTCCTTCTCCTCCTGAGCTTGTGCTGTTGTACAAACTCCTGCAGCATTGCCTCCTTCTGAGGCTTTCCCAGGAGAGCATCAGTCTGTGCTCTGTGCTCTTGGGCCTTCTTCCTCAGTTCTTCGACATATTCAAGTGCTTCTTCAAATTTTCTTCTCTCCTCTGGGCCTTCTGCTTGTTCCTCAACTGCCCAGACTTCCTCTGTTGTCCGTAATTGGATAATCTCCAGTTCATCATCATCATCTGCATATGGAACAAGAGACATATTAGTGTCGGAAACTGAAGAGGTGAATCAGACTTAGGGGGAGATTGAAGAAGTGTATCAGACTTATGCCTTAATTACTATGCCTGCCACCATTTATGATTTGATGTGTCAAAATACTTGTTTATGTTCTATGCATATTATCTGTCATTAGACTCTATACCTCTATTATTAGACATCTGATAGTCCTAGGAAGTGCTTGAGAGAGTCAGAGTTATGGAGGAGAAAGAATTCGTGGAAGTGTCAAGTAAATCAGACTCACTGAAAAGACTTCAGGATATCAGAGTTTCATTACTCAGGGAATAGAGTTCAGATGAGGATTGGGAAGTTTACTATGTGTCTGTATTCTTGGAAGTCTGTTCTGTGCCTACTGTATTTCAGTGTTTTGAAGTTATATGCTTAACTGTGCTTTAATGAAAATCAAAGGACTATTGTTTTTAGTAACAGACTTTTGGGTTGTAGAGATTCAACAGACTGTAGCGTTGGACCAAAGGCGTTCAAATAGACTTGTGAGATTGGAACAGACGAAGGCTAACAGACTTCGACATTATATCAGACTACGGCTCTAAATGGACTGGTTCAACAGACTTCATTAAAGTCTGGTTAGAAGTCTGTTGAAGTAATTGATATTCAGGAATGTTCATACTACCTGACTTATTTTTCAAGACATCCAGGATCTATAAAAGTTAGATGGAGGATTCAGTTGACATATAGAATTTCATTCATTCTTCAGCACACACAATCTCTTTGCGAATTCATCTCAACTGCAAGCTTAAAGATTCAAGAACCATCCACTTTCGGTTGTCCCTGCCATTAAGAAACTTCTACAATTGGGGATTTTTTGAAATCCATCGTCTTCGACTAATTGGATTTCATCTTTGGAGATTTCTACATTCTCCATAGTTTTTGTGAGTTTTACAAATACTTACATTCTTTCTTGATACGGTTCGCTGAGTGATCCAGAAGACTCAGAGGTTGAGAGATGAACCTGAAAACCCTTAGTAGATCAGTTGTAATCTTGATTTTGTGTGGTAACAAGGTTTGTTGAGTGATCCAGGAAAACTCAGAGGTTGAACGGTGAACCTGGAAACCTTTTGTAATCCGTATTGTGATAGTGGATTTGTTGTGCTGCCCCGTGGGTTTTTCTCTCTGAACTACGGTTTCCCACGTTATATCTGGTGTTCATTTTTCTTTTTCTGCTGATTATATTTCTGTATTCATCCAACAACCAATAAATCAGATCAAGAACTGTCAGTTATAACTATAACATCTTCTTACACAGCGTTTGGTTCATAATTTTGTAACATAATCGAATATTGATCAATTAGCCTATTCACCCCCCCTCCCTCCCAGGCTGTTTTGGTGTAATCATTGTAGCACTTTCGGTTGGTATCAGAGCAGGTTCTTCATAAAAGATTAACATCTTGTGAAGGATCCTTGATTTGATTTGATTTCTTGATTCTGTTAGAGTTCTTGATTTTCCTTATTATTGTTTCTATATTTGTTTCTTATGATAGCTAACGGTTCCACAAAGTTGCATCCTCCGATGTGTAACATCGAGAGATTTAGCAATTGGAAGATACGAATGAGAGCATTTCTAGATGTTATTGATGAGCAACCGTATGAAACTATTCTCAACGGTCCTTATTAATCACTGTGTTTCAATCCACAAAGTTGATTTTGTTCATCGGAGATGTTGTAACATGTTTAGGGCTAGTGTAGATTTTATCCTAATTTAAATAAGGGTTTTGTTTCAAGGTTGAAATGTTGACCCAAAAAATCAACATAAAAACCAAACACTCACTAATCATTCACTTTTTTACATTCACGATGATAGTAAAACATCAAAGTTGAATTGTTGATTTAAAAAAAAAAACAAAACATAAAAAGGCAAAAAAAAAAAAGAAGGAAGAAGAAGAAAATGCATTTTGTAAAAGAAACACGATGTTAGTGTTTAAGCATAACATCAAAGTTGAATGGTTGATCAAAAAACCCAACCAAAAATGTTGTTTGTTTTACTAAGAGAAACATAATGTTAGTGTTTGGCCAAAACAAAATAAAGAAAAAAAAGAACAAAATTAAACACGAACGTCATGATCAGGATACAAAACACGAACATCGTATTTCTTTATCCTCTAATAAGAAAAATGTTTGATTGTTTTACCATACACGACCTTCGTGTTTTGAGAAATGAACATGATCTTCATGATCCAGCCTTCCCGAAACACCACAGCCATATTTTTCTAAATCCTTTTTCTTCGGCTGCAGTTTAAAATTATTTTTTCTTTCAGCATTATTTAACTAAATTTTCTGCCCTTTCCCCTTAATTTACTTTAATTTTATTGATCAGATAAAATGCACGAGAAAATTCGCATTCACCGCATTGGCCCAAGTACCTATAAACCCACACATATGTCACCACCGTCACCACTCTCGCACTCGCTAGGGTTTTCTCTTCCTCTCCATTGCCGCCGCAGCTCCGCCTCACCGTTTCCGACATCTCCTCACCACTTCGATCAAGGTTTCTCTCTCTTTCATTCTTTATCTATTTGCATTGCCGTCTTCGTCTGAATGCATATCTCATTCAGTCGCTGAATTCTCTGTAGTTTGATTGCAGATGGCAGCGGCGGATGTTGTCGAAGTTGTTGATGCGCCGACGGCGGGCGGGTTTCTGGCGCCGGATTTCTCCGTCAAGTTGTTCGGGAAATGGTCGTACGACGATATCGAGGTTTGTGGTGTTGTCGTCTCGTCGTCTTTTTGATCTATCGTTGTGGTTACGGTTTTGCTTTTTGCGAATGCGATGAGTTGTTCTGTGTGAGTTTTGTGTTCGGAGATTTGAAATGGGGATTAGGTTCGGTTGTTTTTATTGTGTGTGCGTGGTGAATAAGATGAGATGTCGTTGAAGTGTGGAGTGGAGTGGTCGAAGGCGAATGGTAGGCAGTTCGTGTTTCAATGGTGTGTCCCTGTCTTAGATCTATTTCGAGATCTATGGCGTTTTTCGGTGGCTAGCAGGTGAATGAAAAGGTTTTTCTTTTGGAAGGATTGAATCTATAAGAATTTATGGAGTTTGGATAATTTGCCACGTTATGGTGGTGGTGAGTATTGTGGTAAATGGATGATGGAGAGTGAATGGTTTTCCCAATTGGATAATTTAGAGAAGGTGGCGTAGAGGACTAAGATCTTGTTTAAAGAATTTTCATAATCCTGCATTCCTGATAGGTGTTAGTTCGATAGAAGAGTAAAATGGATTGGTTCTCAAAAGAAATTAGACGTGAGACCAGTCAATTCTATTCTTCTTTATTGCTACTGATTTTACACTTGAATGAATTGAACGATGCATTTATGAGTCATGCTTTGAGGATCTGAGTTCGTCTGATTTGTTTCTCCAAGCACCAAGTCTTTGGGGCATTATGGTTTTTTTAAATCCAAGGGTGATGTATTTTTCAATCCACTGAGATAAGTCCTAATTGCCTTACTCTTCTTGTTCTGATTATCTCTGAATCAGAAGAGTCGGCTCTAGAATCTGCCATTTAGGTAATTCAAAGCAATTCTATGCTAAGCCAAGGTGTCTGGTGAAATTGGGACATTGGAAAAAAAATGATTTCCTTTCAAATTTTAATCTGTGACTTGTACAGATTCTTCACATTATGCTTTACGTGATTGTCCTTTTTTTTTTTTTTTTTGACATGGGGTTTGCTTGTTTTTCATGATCTGATGTGTCTTGTCGTCCCAGGTTCGTGATATGGCTTTGACTGATTACATTGGGGTCTCTGCTTCAAAGCATGCTACCTATGTGCCACACACTGCAGGAAGATATCAAGCTAAGAGGTTTCGCAAGGCTCTTTGTCCTATTGTTGAGAGGCTCACCAACTCATTGATGATGCATGGGAGAAACAACGGGAAGAAGCTCATGGCTGTTCGCATTGTGAAGCATACAATGGATATCATTCATCTTCTGACTGACCAAAACCCCATCCAAGTTATTGTTGATGCCATTGTGAACAGGTATAAAACGTTTATACTATCAAATCAATCATATGCTTTCCTAGTTTTATGCATCATTCGTTTCCTTCTTTTCTTTTTTTTATTATTGTTATTGTTGTTATTAATAGCTATGCATCAGAAGGCCTTCTAATAAGAACAGATTTATAATCCTGTTATGATGTTGAATGAGATGTTCTAAAATGTTACAAGATGATGTACTCCCAAACTTGAAGGTGCTGAACCATTCAATTTGTGTACTTTCATGTTGACAGTGGTCCAAGGGAAGATGCTACCAGGATTGGCTCTGCTGGTGTTGTGAGACGTCAAGCTGTGGATATTTCTCCTCTAAGACGTGTTAACCAGGCCATCTATCTTCTGACAACTGGAGCACGAGAATCTGCTTTCAGGAACATCAAGGCCATAGCAGAGTGCCTTGCTGATGAGCTGATCAATGCTGCTAAGGGATCATCAAACAGGTATGTTGCATTGGATATCTCAATGTTGAGCACATTATCCCTTAGTGATGTATTAGAAATCAAGTAAATTATCTTGGACGATAATGAGCTCAGTTCATCTTCAAGCCTTCTCTTCAAAGATCACTGTTGGCCTTTCCTCATCAGGAGAGAGATTACTAGCTGTTTTTTCCCCTAATGTTGCCTTGAACTTCTTTTCCCCCTAGCCATGACATGAAAGCGGTCTTGAAAAGCTCGGGTAAGCAAAAGAGTAACCTACTGCTTAATGTCCCTTGACAGATTAGCATCACTTTATAGTGCATAATTACACACTGCATCATCTAATAAAACATTGCATGAAGTCTAGTTTGCCTGTATTCCATTTTGGCACTTGAAAAAACACGCTGTTAGTAATCGACTTTACTATCAATGTTGCTTAACCATGCACTTAGTTATGATGAAAAACAGCTAAGTATCTCACTGGTATTCAATTACACCATTTTCAATAGCAAAGCAAAGTTTGGGGATGTTACCGGAATCTATCTTCACCGAACTCAATGGTTTCAACTTTGTTTTCTATTGATAGTTCTGCTTTCCATCAAAATGATCATTGCTAGTATGTGATTGTTCATCAGCATAACAAATAACGGGAGGTGCACCACACCTTGTGCCTGATGAATATGGTTTTTTTTATTTGCAGCCATGCTATTAAGAAGAAGGACGAGATCGAAAGAGTTGCCAAGGCCAATCGTTGAGACCTGGGACACTATAGGCAGCTATCTACTGAGATTTATTGCTGCCTATGCAATTTTGGTTCTATAGAGATTTCAGTCACTTTTTTGGATGTCAGGGTTAAAACTCGAGGCTATGAGGCTTTTTTTTTTTTCCGCTTTAGTTCCCAGATTTCGTTCTCATAATGTGTTGAATGGTTTGCAAACAAAGCAGCGGAATTTTGTTCCTCTCTGTTTTGTTTCGTCATTACGGTTCATCCTATTCAGAAATCCTGGTTGCTGTGGAAAAGATATATCACACCAAAAAACCATTTTATAATCATACAAAAAAATAATTTATCTTTTCAATTTTTTTGACTCCTTCAAGTTTAGAGTTATTGAATCTTAATGCTTTAGAGTTATTGAAGTGATGATATTGTTCAATTTTTTTTATAACAAAAAAATAATACGTGGGAGTAATACTTTTGTGGAAAAAAGGGTATGGGGGTATTTATAAGGCATTTATTTTATAAGATAGTACCTCTAGGTAATTTTTTCATAATATTTTATATCACATCAATTCATCCATTATTTTTTTTTCTCACTCGTTCTCATAGAACTTAAAAGATATAAATGTTATTATCTATAAGATTTAATACACATATAAATTATCGTATCGATTAATCTGTTATACTTCTTTCGTCCAATAACTTTTGTAACATTCACTTTATGCATGTAAATTTAAATTTATCTATTTTTAAAAAAACTTTAATTGTTAACTATACAATATTTCTTTGTTCAATTATTTTAATTTCTAATCATACAATATTTTTTAAATATAAAAAACGAAAAAAAAACATTCCTTATCACTAAACATGAGTTAGAAATAAAAAAAACAGTAAAAACAAAAATAGATATAAACCCACGACAACTTGAAAAATAAGAAAATCAAAACAGATAAGCAGGTAGAATGCTTATCTTTCCCTATCATCTGATTTTTTTGTGCGCAGAATAGATGAGGACAACAAAAAAAGACTTGCAACAATAAGTGGGTTGAATGAATTTGAATCTGTTGACGATGTAATATGTGCAGATTAGATGAGGACAACAAAAAACGACTTACAACAAAAAAAAGACTTATCTTTCCCTATCATTTGATTTTTTTTGTGTGCAGATTAGATGAGGACAACTAAAAAAGACTTACAACAATGAATTTGAATTTGAATCAAATGAAAAGACTTGCAACAGAAAAGATATCACAAAACACATAAATCTAAATCCCTATCATTTGATTTTTTTGTGTGCAGATTAGATGGGGACAACAAAAAAAAAAAAAAAAACTTGCAACAATAAGTGGGTTTCAAGATTCAAAGAGCTGCTTCTCCTTGGGTTGAATAATATGGTTTTCTTTTGCGCTCGAAAATGAAATGCTTGATCAACGTATCTTCCAGAAAAATTCATTGATTATAACAACTCAAATGCTTTAGAGTTGTTGAAGTGATGATATTGTTTTTTTAGTTATTTTTGGCTCCTTATAAAAAAAAATTGAAAATAATTTGTTCACTTGACTCTATCTCCGGCGGCATCTGTCGGCGTTCTTCCTTCCGTGCATAAACAATTAAATTGGGCTCTCCCCTGGTTCAAGGATGGTATACGTCTCAAATTATTTACTTCTCCTCCTCCGCCTCATGTTCAAAATACAATAATTTTATCTGATATGATAATTTATATATGAATTAAATTAAGAAATAATAATTATTTTATTTTTATGAATATGTGACATAAAGAAATGAGAAAAAACAAACAGTGATGGACGGTTTAATCAGATACGATAATTTATATGCATGTTGAACTAATAAATAATGATAATTTTATCTTTACGAGTATGTGAGATAAAAAAATGAGGAAAAAAATAGTGATGGGTCAGTTGATGTGATATAAAATAAGGATATTTTAATATTTTTATGTAAAAAAATTATTAAATATGAAAATATTACAATTTGAATAGAACATCCCAAAAAAAAATATTGTGATTTGAATAAGATGAAGAGAGTACAATTGTTTGATCAAATATAAAAATTCAGGGAGAATTTTCAAAAACTATATTTTATATTTCAACCTAATACATGTTGCGAGATGATGCAAGACAAAATCATGATATTGTTCAGTTATCATGATATTGTTCAGTTAGGTTTCCGAATGAAATTGAAACCTAATACATGTTGCAACACAAAAATAATATTATGTATTTTAACCTAATACATATTACGAGATGATAAAAACAAAACTTATATTTATATATATAGTATAATAAAAAATATTTAAGTATTGTAAGATTAACGAGACGGACATAGTGTCATGCTTACTAGTAGCCCTGCGCAAAAAAGACAGTAGCTGTAAACCAAAAAGCTCTACATAAATCAAGGGCAGAGAATATTACTCAAGATTAATATCAACATAGTCGCAGAAAGGCTCAACCCTCTTTGCTGCTTTTGTTTTATCTATTTAAAAAATAAAAGTTAATATCAAATAATTTTATTTTATAAATTAGTGAAACAGAAATAAATAATCAAAAATAACAATAATATCAAGCAAATCTTAACGTGTGTTTGACGGGTAAAATAATGTCTCGGATTGTAGTGTACTCCATCCATCTTAATTTATCACCGACGGTTTGACTTGAAACGTAGCAGTTGGTACTTCAAAAAATTTTGTGTGTACTTTCCTTGGCTGTAACATGCGGCAGAAAAGTTATTGTTACGAGATTAATCTCCATTCATTTTAAGATGACACAAGTTTCTCAAAATAATGTAAATGAACTGAGCTTGGTTTGTTAGCAATCATTTCGAATAGTCTATCCATGGTTGGTAAATATTTACAACGAATACTTTAGGTTTTGGTGAGGAAAACTCGAAGCGAAATGTTGACTACTCCTAGATGATAAAAGAAAGACCAGTAGGCCTGTACTATAGTCTATAGTGGTGACAATTGAGAAAGAAACATAGATATGAACAATCCCACAGGCATCACAAAACAAAAAGGATCCATCACAAAACGATCAGCTACCTGCATAAACAATCTCACAAACAGAGAAAGAGCAAGAGACATGTAAACAGATGAGCTAATACCAACTTCAAATGCATATAGATCCTCCCCCACTTGCCAATCCAATAGAAAGAACCACAAA
>JAOVYX010012196.1:0-32817 GCA_035668315.1 Drosera spatulata
ATATATCAAACATTAAAAATAAATATATATTTGATATCTACGCATCAATATCTATAAAATAAAACTAATATTGAATATAAAAAATATATTTCAAAAAAAATATTTTCTTCATCCCATAATAATTATAACATATACGTATATGATAATTATCAATAATTCTTACTCGTATTTTCGAAGTTATATTATATGCATTCGACGTAAATATTTCGGTTTATTTTACTCATTTGTCATTGAGGTCCTCTCCAATTGAAACCCAAGAACGTCGTGAAATAGCTATTGTCTATGTCGGGAATCACTTTGTTCAATTATTTCTGCATCCTCATTATCCTATACCTCCATTGAGGGCCGATAGTTATGCAGTTCGTCTTGAATTGTGGAATAAAGTGATGACCATTAATTCATGTGGTAGGCAATATTTTGGGGGAACGATTAAATAGGATAAAGTTTGTATGTGTTTAAATATTATTAATATGTATTTATTTGTAATGTAATGAATTTTTTTTATAGAAAATTATTCAAACATACAGTTTTGAAAAATTAATTACAAAAACATTCATGCGTGATTTTAATTCCCAAAACATACAATTTGAACGTTTCTCTCTCCTCCTTCTGTAATCTCATCTTCCTCCTCATTCTCCTCCTCCTCCTGCTCCTATTCTCCCTCTCCGACCTCTCCGTCTTCACATCTGTCATAAGGATTCTTGATAGGGTTAGGGTTTAGGCCGATAGCGATGATG
Source organism: Drosera spatulata (assembly GCA_035668315.1). NCBI lineage: Eukaryota > Viridiplantae > Streptophyta > Magnoliopsida > Caryophyllales > Droseraceae > Drosera > Drosera spatulata. Next base: position 738 of record JAOVYX010012196.1, read on the forward strand.
ATGCCATCGATGTCTGGGAGGAATATGTATACGAATCCAAGGTTGCAGCAGCAAGAATATGGGAATGTAGTGTTAGCTTAGGGTCAGAGAGGGGAGGAGGTGAGGAAAGTGATCGAGATTCTATCGAGGACGAAGAAGAGGAATCCGCTCCTGGTTGGTGAAGCGGAGCTTGAAGTCGTGGTTATAAAGGTTTTGAGGAGGATTGAGATGAACGAGGTGGCGGTGATCAGCTTGGATAAGGATCCGGCTCTTGCTGGGCTTCAAATGGATGCGAAAATCAAAGAACTTGGTGATCTGATTGAACGTGGAATGATAAGTTGTGGTGACGTGATTGTGGATTTGGGGGATGTGAAATGCCTGTTGGATCAGCCTACTGGAGCACAAGAGGTAGGGCGTGTGGTGGTTGCTGAGATGGCGAAGCTATTGAGCAAGTATGGGGACAGTGACCCTCTGTGTTTTACACAGACGCTCTGTTTCCTTCCGGCGAAGATTCCGACGACGTCGTCGGATTCCGATGAGGATGTCGGATTTCGGTGAGAGGTCCGACGATGGTGTTGGTGATGGATATTAGATGAAGGAAGTGTAGGGCTTTATAGTTTAAATTTGTAAGTATCTGAAATTATTATCCCTTCTGTAGTTTTTTGGAATTATTTTCAATTATTTGTAGTTTTGGGTAAAGCACCTTTTTTTATATGCAATATTGATCTTATTTTGTAGATATTGATGTGTAAAATTTAAATATATATTTATTTTTAATATTTGATATATATATTAAAAATTATAAACGATTTTAAATATTATAAAAAAGGATAAATTGAGAAATTGAGAAAGAAAAGGGGATGGCCCCAGTTGGGGGTGATGTCAGGGGGCGATTAGCACTGTCCTTTATGCCATATGCATGAGTGCCTTCTATTTTTAATAAACACTTTAACTCATTTAACTGCATGTTAATATATATTATTATTTCCATCTTTAAATTATTACATAGTTTTGTTTAAATGATTCGTTTCAAATTATTTATAACGTTTTTATATTTGAAAAGTATTGTGTGATTAGGAATTAAAAAAGATGGAGAGAGAAAGATTGTGTGGTTGAAAATTAGAGTTGAAAGAGAAACGAGGTAATCTAAATTTAGGTGTATAAAATGAATATTGTAATTATATTGGGACGGAGAGAGTAATGTATATAACTCGTATTCTTTTCGTTCCAAATTAATTGAATTTTTTTTTCGTTTCAAAATAAATACAGCGTTTCTCATTTGAAAATTTTTTCCTACAAAACTATCGAAACATTCCTATTTCATATGATATCATCTCATACAATCATCATTTACAAGAGAAAAAAAAATCATTATCTATATAATTCAATAGACACATAAGGAATTGAAATATTTCAATTAAATTGAGACGAATTAGGGATGGAATTAGCTTGTGCTATGCAACTCACAAAGGTGATCATGGAAAGTGCGAGCCAGATTGTGACAAAATGATTGAAGATTGGGTTATGGATCTTTGCAACATGGGAGGAGTGGTAGGAGATTGTGTCAATTTAATTACATATGGTGTAACAAATGAAAGGATTTTCTATTGAAAGATCATGACCTATATGTATAATTACATATGGTGTCCTGGCTTCTACTGAACAAAGGTACCTCAACATACTACAACACGACCACCCTTCTACATTTTAGTTGTTTGGAGGAGGCTTGATTATTCTTTGCAAGACAACGGTCCTAGCCCTCCTAATATCTCTGCCGCAAGCATCGGCCTCCGACCCTAAATCTTCAACGTTCTTCATAAATTCACTCAGCTTCTTCTTTGTCTCCTCTATCCCCAGTTTCACTGCCTCTTGAGTCATGGCGAAATCAGCCTTATTCACGAGAGCCGCAATCTCTATTTCCAGCCTGTCTATGAGCACTCTGATATTCTCGAGATCCTTGATCATGACATAGGTCCCGACTTGCATCGTGCCGATAACCTCCTTTTGCCCCACCAAAGCATTCTCATAATTCTTCCAAAGGGAGTCAATCCACTTCCCCACAGACATCACAGGGATGGCAGTGGATGCTGCAAGAGCTGCAGCCACAGGAGGTGCTGATACTGCTGCTGCCACCACGGAACAGATCAAGACGGCAGCAAAGGTGGCCGCGAATATGATGCTAGAGACCTTCCTCCAGGCTCTGACTTTCTTGAGCTTCTTATCAAGTTTGTTCTTCCTTTGTTGCAACTTCTCCAGCATCAACATCTGCTGCTTATAAATAGACTGAAATATCTGAAAGAACTCTTCGGTAAAGGGATCAGCAGCAGCCTTGAACTTCCTTAGATCCTCCAGGGTTTTGGTATACTTAGTTTCACCTGTGGCTTCTTCATTATCAAAATGTTGCAGGGCGACCATTAGTAGAAACTGGGTGTCTTTGACACGTCTGAGGCATTTCTCCAATGCGGTACAGAAATCGAGAGTCTGCAAGCTGTTCTCGAAGTACTCCTCAACGAGATTGAATAATTCCTCGCTCTTCCATATATCCTTCTTGCATTCCAAGATGACCTTAACCACCTGCTGATTCATGTCCATCAAGCACCCGGTGATTTCTTTCAAGGAATCTAAGGAAAGTGCTCGAACCTCAACACCTACAACCAAGGTGTTGATGACATGGTGGGTGCGAGCGTGGAGGGTGGAATCAAAGGTTTGGAGATCAGCATCGCTTTGACACTCTTGTTGGTAAGAAGCGAGCTCGGTGGTATAGTGATCAGGGCTATTGATCAAGTCGAGGGCAGCAGTAGATTCTGCTGTTTTCTTGCTAAGATTGCCTCCCATGGCTGCTATTCGTCTGTCCGTTGGAATGTTGAAGAGAGCGGTAATTTAGAGCTGCCACGAAATCGCTGTCAAAAAATCCCAGAGAGCAAATATGGTTGAGAAACAAGGGTGAAAGAGAAGAACTATTAGTATTTTTTCAAGGCATTAATAAAGGAAAGGAAAAAAGAGGAGTAACAGAGGATGCATGTGGTTCCCAAGTTTTCCTTGTTTGGTTTGGTTTGTGTGGTTTGGGGAGAATGAGAATGACTTGCACGCATGAGGATAAATGGTATGTTATGGTATTGGTGGAATGTGGGAAAGTGGAAGAGGTGGCCAAGAAACCAATCAAGGCGGGCGTGCCTGCATGCATCTGTATCGATGTATGTATGTATATATATGTATGCCTACCTGCCTGCCTCGTCTACCTGCCTGCCTCATCTCTACTAAGTAGAAGGGACGGAGGGAGGGAGGGAAGGGAGAGAGAGAGGCAGCAAAATGGGAATAAAAGAAGCACAAGGAAGGAAGAAAAGGGTGACCACAAACAGATATCATAATTCACTGACATATGCCTCCTCTCGACCTGATGCATGCCTTACACATTACATATATCAACCCAACAAAAACCCATTCACCCATCCCAATTTTCATATGGATCACTCGTTTATATTGGTGCCAATCAAATTGATTTTCTGTATTCCAATAATCAAAATTGGATATTACTCCTAAAAAGGAGGAAAAAGTAAGTCGTGTTCTGTAATCTCGTGCTGGGTCTACACAACCATACAATAAAATACAGCAGCCAAGTTCTGCTATATTATTAGTATTTGCTTCGTAATCACTATGGAAAGAGGATAGGTGGAGTACCTCTTTCTCCTCTTCTTTCTTTTCTTCTTAGCTTCTCTTTTTTGCTTCGTCTTCTCTTCTTTTTTCTGCACTTCTCTTCTCTTCTGTAAATGGCAACGTTGAGCTGTGCACGACTGTGTGACTTTCTTTACAACTGTATTTGGTAATTGAAATGCTTTGAAGCGGAAGGAAGTTCTCCTCATCCATGCTTCTCCTTTTTATAATAGCTCCAGTATTTGTGGATAACTATCCGTTTTTCATTTATGGAAACTTTTTTCTAAAACTTCCATAATCAATGCCACTAATGGGTAAGAAACAATTTCTGTCAGCAACTCTTTTCATGGTAATTTTTCCACTGTGAATAAGGATTTGGAAAGTTTCTTTGGTCCATCTTGGTTGTTGCCTAAATTAGTTCCTTTTTTCTCTCTCTCTCTCTCTGTCCCATAACAACCGATGCCTACACTCTTTTAATCTGTAACAACTGCTTCTGTATCACTCTCCCCCTTCGTGTAATTGATTGATTCTTTGATGTAAGATGGCATCCCTACGATTGGTATCCATATACAAGAGGAATTTTAAGGACCTGTCGTGGTTCACGGAGCCATCATGGATATTTTTGCTCCTTCAAGGAGTCTGGCTGGCGTCTTGTCTACTCAATTTTTTTGAAACGTCTGCTTGTTGCTGTCGAAGTTGGAGTTGGTTTTCGCTGAGTGATTGCTTTCAAGGTTTCCTCTATACGGCTTCAGATCTCTTTATCTATCCCATCTTTTTATTTGCCGAATGGGAAGTTCTCGGATAAATAAAACTTAAGCTTGGTTATTCATCTGTTGAAGCTGAGAAATGATGCTTTATGTTTTTGTGTTTTTGTTTTCCGCAGACATAACTTTTTTTAATCGAATCCCGAAGACATAACTTGCTTAAGATTAAATCCAAATGAGAATCTATAAGGAGGTGGAAGTATTTTAAGATAACGGGACAAGGAAGAGGATGCAACTGCAAGCGTCTGTTCAAATGAGTATGGTCCATATCTTCGTCATATAAAACAGGAACTAGTTCGCATTCCAACCCCAAAGAAATGGAACGTGAAATAAAGAGACAAAAGCTTATGAGGTTCTTCAATTGAAGGAACTATTTGTTTTTTTTTTTTTTTTTTTTGTTAAATGTTTGGTTTGATTGGAGAATTCATGTAGAGTCCAGGACAGTGATGATCAAGCTTTCCTTGACAGAGCCCAGCTAGTTTGCAACCATGTCCTCTTGAAGAGTAGATACCCTTTCGTGCACGTATGGTCTGTTTGTTGCCTCGTTCATAATGCTGATCTTCTTATCAATGCTTTCCTTCAGAAATTCTTGGACGATTCTTAAGCATGGCAGCATTACAGTGTTGTTCCACTCCTTGATAGCCTTCTTGCAGGATTTTTTAAACACAGGAGTTGCATCAATTCGGTTCAAATCCCAACCTAGCTTGTCCTTGAAACGGTGGATTTTTCCAACCTGCTTGGTACTCAGCTTGCAGGTATTCTCCTTGGTCTTGCTTATTGCTTCCTCCAGGGCCTCGGCCTTTTCTGCTTCGTCCAGGTTGTTTTCTTCCCTTAAGTACCTATGCATAAGCTTGCCACAGTCAGGATTCTTCTTGGGATTTTATAATACTAGTATACCACAACAATAGCTACAATGAAGGTATTCTAATCATGGATAGTGTTTGAGATGGACAAGATGTACGCAACATTATCTCTATGGCAGAAAAGACAACAATGTTTATCAATGTCATCATAAAGGATGCCCAAGGATTTTGTGATGCTATTTTGTTGAAATTAAACACACATCCATGGTAGCAATTTTAGGACATTAGTACCTTGGCTCAGTGTATTACAAGTTCGCACTGTGGTTACCTGTCAAATTCTTGCATGCCGATGGCACGACGGATTCCTTTAGTGTAATCAGAATCTGGCTCAAACATCTTCCGCACCTCCTCGACCAATCCAGCTCGAACCATTTCATCCACTCTCTTCTCCACCGATGAATGCAGCACTGACTCGTCCACGTCCAGCCACAGGAAACATGTTTTGTACCTACTTTCGAACCCAAAGGCAGGATCCTGGACCAGTTCTTCAATGTATGAGTTTGATCCACCAGCTATGATAGGCAGTTTTCCTGACTTGACGATGGTATTTATCGCCTTCAACACGTCGGCAACGAAGTCCTTGGATGTGTAGTCTGCCTTGTGGTCGGTGATGTGTCCGAGCAAATGGTGACGCACGGCAAGTTGCTCTTGTTCAGTAACTTTGTTGGTGACAATGTCAAGGCCCTTGTAGACCTGGATCTTGTCGGCGTTGATAATTTCGCTGTGAAAATGGGAGGCTAGGTCGATAGACAACTTTGATTTACCTGTACCCGTTGCACCCAACACAAAAATTACTTTGTTTTGTGGCACCTTGAAACTGTTGATCGGTGAAACCAGCGGTGCCATGATCAATCCTGCAAACAAGGGGAAAAGAGATGCTTTAGCTTGATAATTATAATTTGAGCATGCTTGCTTCAAATCCCGATTCCATTATCCCTTGTAGTAATCGCACCATTTAATTGTACTTGATTTTTTTTTTTTTTTTGTTTTTAACTTCTTATGTTTTAAGATGTTGGGGATAGGTGCATGCAAGTGTTACACGCTTTGTGGATATCTATGCTGGAGGAAAGCCTCAAGTTTCTAAACGAAAGCAACAGCTTGAAATCTGTGTATGAGCTTGAAGAAGAATGGTTTTGGAGTTGCTAGATGGATGTGGTGTGTATGGAGTAGTAGATTATATGAAGAATGCGCATATGGGATGCGGATTTAGCTATAACCTGATGAATGAATTAACTCGATGGTTCTTATATGAAAACTCTGATTCTCCCTTGAAATGGGAAAGAAATGCTGTGAACGGACTAACAAGTCTATATACAGGAAGCAGATACACTTAACAACAAAGGCATCGTAAAACCTCATTTGTCATTATCTGTTGCTGATCATGCATGTTGATCCTCACACACAAGTCTCAGTGCATATCTATAAGTAACGGTTACTAGCTCCCTGCTTGAGGATATGCCAGGGTGCTAAGTGTACACCTTGGCAATGGCAGGAGTACACATTGACATCCAAAAATCTACCCTTGCCATAAACGGGTTCACTTTTGATTTTGAAATCCATGCCATGCATGCATGGTGATTCGAATTCGAAGTGATCATTTAATTAGTTGCATTAATCCACTCTGCCATTTCTTTTGAGGCGCTGATTTGGAGCCTCTATCCATGTCAGATATCTGCCCCTTCTAACCTTGGAAACAAAATGCACTCGGAGAAAGAACTGGAAGCAAGTAGAATACGACCATCTTGTCAGATCCCACACAATACTATGCTATGTCATTAAACTAACTACGTGCTTCTAACCTTAGTTGTTAACTCAAATTCTAGAATATAGCATTGATACTCGATCCGTGTCTGATATGGAAAAGTGCATTTTTTTACTATATATATATATGTCAAACACCCTAACAAATATTCCATTGTTGGATATTCTTGAAAAAAAAAATTGTGAGCAAAACTTGTGCCAAAAAATTCTATCATTAGATATTTTTATCGTGAAAGAAATCCATCAGTAGATACTTTAACAAACATAAGTTTTTCATGGCCAGGATTTCAGCTTTGGTTGAAAGACAATATAGTTAGAATTTTGGAAGAACTCAAAAAACCACAGACGGGAGGAACGCATTTATTATTTGTGCCGGACACACACAAATGGAAGTTCTTTCATGCAATACTTTCGTCGTGAAAGCTATCATAATATTAGTACATATGTCGTATGCAAGTTATTATTTGTCGTCTGTGATCTTATACGACAAACTTCCAGAGTATGTTGCCTTGGAAGTTTTTTTTTGGGTTAAATTGAACCAGCATTAACTAGTAAAATTGACATGTATGATGTCAACGGCATATGATTAAACGATGCACAACATTACACTTGGTACAATGGAGTTTTGAATTTGTTGCCTTGGACATATTTTTAGCGTTAATTTAAAGTATTATCAACTCTTAAGGTGACATACACGATGCAAGCAGTACGTATTAAAGTGACATACTGGTTTATAATTGCAAGCAAAGTAGCACATTATCATCTGAAATTCTTTGGCAAGGAACACACTCATCTACTTCATGAAAATAGCACACGCAGCAGCAACATGCTGCACTTTTGAACACCCAATTTATACACAATTGCTGACAGGATCGATGTAAAAAACCATCATGATGTTTGCATGACGAGGGATCCCCATTTCAAGATTCAGATGGTCAGATCATAGATATGGTTACACTTACACAGCCACATGGGAGGAAGAAAACGGGATAGAGGTTTTCCGTTTCTCCAATGAAACTAAGGTTGTATCGTGTATGTGCTCCTTTCATGCTGGCTGGCTAAGGTGGTGATAGGCAACTTTGGTAGTGAGACTGTAGGGACATTGAGGAGATGGATACTTCCTTCTGAGACACCGAGAAAGATGAAAGGAAACTAACGCTGCTAAGCCTCTTTCTCTCATCTTCATAGAAGTCGAGATCTGGGTCATGCCCCACTCTTGTCGCCTTCAGAGTTTCAGGCAGTATGCAGTTGCACACTGATCCTGAAAATCGATTGAGCAAAACACAAGCGTCATTCACAAAGAATACATTTTCACAATTAGCTTGTTTTTCTTTAGGAAAAAAAAAATATTCCCAAGGCATGGCAGTCTGTTCCAGAGAGTCCGCTATCCAAGTGCAAGGAATCACTAAAACAGAATTCTGGATCACGCAGACAGCGAAATCAAACTACTACATGTAATATAATTATGATCATCATGTTATACCAGATAGAATTGCAGAATAAAAGGACTAAATAATTTCCTACGCTTGATGTACATATCACCAGAAGCAAACATGAGTTCAATGGCTCAGTTGGTTAAAATTTAGTTATCTGTGTCATGCACTACAAAAGCCTTAGGCTCCAATCTAACTCACGTGACGACAGCTGCTTGCCAATAAGAGTTAACTAAGTTGCTTTCTCTGCACTAATTAGGATATGTATTTTCGCACCCAAAGCAAGCTTGGCAAAATAATATTCAGAAAATGGCGATGCCAAGTTGATGACAAAATAAGCATCAGTCACAAAAGGACCGCAAAATAGCACATACCTATTCTGGCGAGGCGGTTTACCCATCTGGGAATTTGCTTCCCTGTTAACTTGTAACCGACATCATCACAGAAATGATTGCAGTTTTTTACAATCAAGTGATATGCATCACCTCTGTAATTTCCAGATTGCTGTTCCATCAACTGTCTAACTTCAAGAGGATCAAGCAACGTTCTCCCCATGAACATTGACTTCCGAAACTTGAAGCCAGGGCACTGGCGTGGTTCGACTTCAAAGATGCCACTTGTGGGGTAGTCATGAGCTCCAAAAGCATATTCTACTCCATAAACTGCTCCACAAGAATAGGAAAAAAGAGAAGGGACAAGGCCCCAAAATTGGTAAATCCTTGAAAAGGGAAAACAATGAGGAAACAACCAAAGAAATCCACATCTGTAGATAAGCTTGCGCATAGAAACAGATGAATGAGGTAAGGCAGGAGCCAAAACAAGAGTACTCAGCAGAAAAATGCTAGATGAAGAATGACACAAAAAGAAAGCAACATTTTTATTTTATTTTTCTAGAATACTACAGGAAGCAGCCGTATGAAGGTTCAAACATTCCATTCATATTCTTCTCATGTCCTTTTAAAACCATTACTCTATAGCTCAGTGAAGCATCAACAAAAAATAACAACTATTCACCCCTTCTCCAAAGGGAGGAACATAGGTTTAGTCTCAGGACTTAAAATGAAAACACTTTCAAGCAAAAGACCAGCTAACCTTCAATGCCGGTGTGGAAAATTCCAAGGCCAGCCCAGAAGACATACCCATTGATGGGTGTCAAGTCATATACGTTTAAATACACTGGAGCAGAGCCAGGACTACTTTCTGCGGACTTCACTTTCGGGAAAATACAGAACCTATTGGCTGAGTTCCCTCTATATGCAGGGCATTGTGATCCATATGTTGATCCCCGTTTCATGTTCCTTCCAGTGAATACGAACAACTAGCCAATGCCTAGCTATCACCTGAAAAAGGTCCGCAAAGCATAAATCGCATTTGCAATACCAACTACAAGGCAGATCATACATATTAGGATTCATGCAAAACATATGCTGTAGCAGCCTGGTGCATCTAATAAATCCTTGTTTTTTTTATTTTAATCAAGTTTTTCCTGGAGTGGCTGTGATCTAATATACCATTTCCTCAAAGATTACAATACAGGAAATATGAAAGGTCGCAACTGTAAAGGAAAACTTTCCAGGAACTCGAATGAATAAAATTGGTCATGAAACTGTATATCATAGACTGAAAGAATCACCGATTTCAAGGATCAGACCTATGCAAGTAACAAAAAAACTTGAAGCAAGAATTCCAATATCAGACCGTTAAAAGAGAGAATTATTTGTGTGAGAAGCAATTGCAATAAAGAAAAATGGTACAAACCATGCATGTGTGCTGAAGCAGCAGAAGACAGAATGAAACTGAATGAAACAGCTTCGATTTCAAACCAGATGATCCATCATCACTCATTTTGGGTTAGCTGATAAACTAATTCCAATTAGTATCGGACTGCAGAAGATGAGCTATTTCAAAGGTTGCAGTCTTAAAATAAGACCAATAATGTCACACAAATCCATCTGCTCAACAAAAGTTCGGAATTCAAAATCTTAAAATGTGTGACAGGAAATTTCATCATACATCAAGTTGTGGGTTGACAGCCGATGCCCTTTATAGATTTACAAACAATGATGTGATGGTGGACAAATTGGCACAGATCGAAATCGAAAACCCAATCCGCAGATGCATACATGAAAATGGAGAGGAAGGGTAACCCTGCATTAATTCATCCGTTTCATTTAGGCAGCCAGATAGATCTAACATCCATAACAAAACCCGAGAGACACAAAGAGATGAAGTTGGGATTTATGGGATCAGAAATGACACACAGAATGGAGCAAGTAAAACAAGGGCAGTTGGGATCTGGCTGACCTGGTGGTGTCGAGGAGACCAAGGCAAAGATGAAACACCCAACCCATGCACCTTTATTTCAAACTAAACTAAACTGGAGAGATGATGCAATGCAATGCAACAACAAATCCCAGATCGACGACGACGAGCTTAATTTCTTGAAGCCAAAGCGAGAATGCCCATTTGATTTGGCCTTTGGAGATGCTACAATTCCCTTGCTTTTCAATCTCAATAAAAGGAATCCTGTGAGTGGAGGGCAATTGATGAATCACGATCAATTGATGCTGAGGATGACGAGCATGGACAACGGACGAGATCCAATCCCTGATGGGCCTTGATCCTATTCAATTTCTATTTCAGATGATGATGATGAAGAGGAGCGGCCGAGGGAGGACTTCGGCTTTCATCTACCCGCTAGCATCACTTTCTCCACAAACTTTTCAGAATATGTAATAATGCTATTGTTGGCTGATGGTGCTGCTATATCCTAATGATACTATTAGCAGTTATCTGGCTTCTCTTTCCACGTTTGTAATCGATTGTTTTATCGTTTTATTCATTTGGAATATTATTCTTTTTATTTTATATTATATATAATATATATTTTTTTGGATTGTCTTAATTTATAAATAATTTTTTTATTAATCAATATTTAATCTAAAATCAAATCAATCATATTTTGTTATAATACATTCATTAACTCCTCTTACAACAACTTTACTATCCCAAAAAAATAATATATTCGCGGAAAATATTAGTTATTTGATTTTTCTTTCGATATTTATAATTGAGCATTTTACAAATGACAAACTGGGACAGCAGCTGCTGCAATCTGTTGTCCCTCTCATATTAAAAATAAAAAAAATTATTATTAGTATTAGTATTTAAAAAATCCATATGAGGGGCTGCAGACGGCAGTTGTTGCTGCCCGATTTCCTGTTTTACAAATTTATTTCTATTATAATTAGATAATTTAAACTATTCTTTGAAAATGATGTGTTTACATCTAAGTCTAGATATTCTTCTCTAGATCTCATTTACTTTTGAGACTATTAAATGGATTTATCTAATTAGCTATTAATTAGACATAATCATCTTAATTAGGTGAAAAAAATTATGTGTTAATTAATTACCTTGAGTCATATAAATAGAACTCATTTGTAAGGTGTTATATACACATTTTCAAGAGAAGAAAATCTCTCTTTCTCCCTCTAATCTCTCTCTAAAATATTTTATTATTTTGTTAATTTCGACAATTATCTTTCGAAGAAGTTAATCCGGCGTAAACGTTTTTGTTATAACACGTTATCAGCACCAAGTCTCCAACCAACTGAGATCAAAAGGCAAACGAAGGTACTTTATTATATTTGCATGATTTGATTTTATTTGATTCATATTATATGATTATAATCTAAATAAAATAATTATGGTTTCATCGCCGGACGAAGTATCGCATGAGCGAAAACATATTAATTAATTTTAATTATATTTATGGTTTCATCGTCGGACGAAGTATCGCCTGTGTGGAAACCTATTAATCAGTTTCAACACGTTGATGTGATTTACCTCTGTTATGTGGATCACCCGTAAATTTGACGTGGTTTACCCCTTTTGTATGGTTTATCCGCGAACATTGATGAGGTTGTCTTATTTTTGTGTGGTTTATCCGCAAGTAACGAGAAACTTTATATCCCATGTTGGCGTACTTGCTTCAAGTGGTGAGAATTATCTTTTCTGTTTTTATTAAGGTACAACAAACGACAAAATCCCCTCCAATGATAAAGAAATAGAAAACAGAATTCGGAATAATTTTAACAAATTATTGTGTTATTTGTTATTACTAGTAATCCTTAATATATAACAATCATTTATTTTCTTATTGTAATTAAATATATGCATTGAGAATGTAATGAATAATAAAAGTTTTAATATATATGAGTGAATAAAACATTTATCAGGTGTCATATGATCTGATTGATTTTATATCATTTTTATCAGTAAATTAAACAGTTTAGAATAAATCGCAGTATTATTGGTCATAACTGAAAAATTTTATTACTATTATCAAACTGCTATATCCATACTTTATATAAATAAGCTTAATAAATTTATCATTTTGATGTGATCAGAGAAATATGACAAACCTTGCAAAGTTGGAATTCAAAGCATTAGACCTATCAGGGGAAAACTACCAATCATGGATTCTTGATATTGAGTTACACCTAGATACCAAAGGTCTAAAACATATCATAATGAAAAACAATGAAGCAATTCCACAAGAAAATGCTCAAGCACTGATTTTCCTAAGACATCACATCCATGAAAATTTGAACTCTAAATATCTTACTGTCAAAAATACATATGAATTATAGAGTAATTTGAAAGGGAGATTTGACCACCAGAAGATTGTATTTCTTCCACTGGCCAGACATGAATTGACAACTTTAAGGTTGCAAGACTTTAAATCTGTCCAGGAATATAATTCTGCTTTGTTCAATATTACTTCACGTTTGACATTATGTGGAGAGCCTAAATCAGATAAGAAAATATTGGAGAAAACATATTGTACTTTTCATCCCGCGAATCCAACTTTGATGCATCAATATCGGATTTTGAAATTCATTGAATATAGTGAATTACTTTCATTACTCCTTGTTGCTGAAAAGAAGCAGGAGTTACTAACGAAAAATTCTCAGGCTCGTCCAGTTGGTTCCGCCCCATTGCCTGAGACAATAGCCATCAGAAGTGGTAATTGGTGAGGAAGAGGACGAGGTTATGGACGTGTTCGTGGTCGTGGAAGATTTCATGATCGACGTTATATTTCGATTGCAAGTGTGAACCATCAGAAAAGGCAAGATGACAATCAGACACAGAGGATGGGAAAAGCTTCATATGACAGACCCAGGAAGAATGCCAAAGGAAAATGCTATACTTGTGGATTAGAAGATCATTGGTCTAGATCTTGTAAAACTCCCAAACATTTAGTTGATCTTTATCAAAACTCCATTAAAGATAAAAATAAAGCACTAGAGACGAACTTCACGGAACATCATCATCAACTAATTCCACCACCTGAAAATATTATAGATTCAAGTGGGTGTTCCAATTCTAAAGCAGATGAAAAGTATAACGAAAAAGTTGAATATGAACATCTAGAATGGTGGAAATATGTTTGTAATTCTCCTTGAAGTTGTATTGTTTATGTATTTTTCTTTTTTCAATGTAATAAACTTTGTATCAATAAAGGGTTTTTATTTACAGAATTATCATGAAAGATGTGTGCATTGTTGATAGTGCAATAACTCTCACAATACTTCAAAGTAAGAAATATTTTTCAAATTAAAGGTTGGATGAATGAAATGTTAATACAATCTCTGATACTTCAAGGATCATTGATGGTTTTGCAAGTGCTAATTTCGCACTACCAAATGATACGCAAATCCATGTCAAACATGCCTTATACTCCTCAAAATTCAAAAGAAATCTTTTAAGTTTTAAAGATATTCTTTTTAATGGTTTTCATTTAGAAAGTGCAACTAAAGATGGAGATCAATATCTTTATATCACCTCTTTCGTTTCTGGTAACAAATAAATCATTGAAAAGCTTATAATTTTTCCATCCGGGTTATATTTTGTCATGTAACGCCACGACAGTTTTATAATTTGTAAACACATGACGTCACTGTCGTTACAGACAGATATCCATAGCAAGACAATATTTGTATAGGGTCTACTGACTAAAACAAAAAGGAAGCATCAACTGATATGATTACATATTTCAATCTCCTTATTACATAACGCGATCACAAAATAACGCAATCCAAACACAGTTATCATACAATAGTCCATGACTACATTCAAACAGCAGAAGGTACGAGAAGTCAATTATTACAGTTTTCCATTGTTTGACCTTAAGGTCCAATTATTACAGAACGAGGTCCTCATTACAATAACGGAGAGATCCAGCCTTAGCTCACGTCTACTCTTAAGCCTCTCCATCTCCATCAGTAACCTAATCATAGAGGAAACACGACCAAAGACAAAAAGGAAACCCGTGAGCAAAGAATCGCTCAGTAGACTCCAAGTACGGTCAACGACAAGACTGCACATGCTAAGACCCTAGCACATGTGTAGCTGTCGTTTGACAGTATATTAAAACCCCATTATCATCAAAGTTACAGTTTTCTCCTTTTGGCCTCTTTTTCATTTAATTATTTTAACCGTGTTCTTACGCTTTTGAATTTATTATTCCACTTTCGACCATCAGAGGATTAGGTAAACAAACATGCTCAAATCAAATTTGTATGATACTTAGCCAGTGAAGATTCCTTCCACTCCCAATATGAGACCACACTGACGCATCGTCGATTGGCTCCCTACAAGCAACTGTCCAGCACCCGTGTTGCCAGGGGGGCTAAGTCCTGTCGCAATCCTGGGTCCCTGCAAACATTTGCCCAACAACCCCTTGTGGCATACCTGCAAGCACTGTCCAGCATCTAAGTCATCAGGGTGAGCCCATGTCCCTGCGCAACTTTCGAGTCCCTGCAAACTAGTGCTCAGTGCCTCGACGACATCATCACATCCACTTAATGGAAAGCTAATCTTTCCCCTAACACATCAACGCATTGTCGATTGGCTCCCTGCAAGCAACTGTCCAGCACCCGTGTTGCCAGGGGCTTAAGTCCTGTCACAACCCCGGGTCCTTGTAAACATTTGCCCAACAACCCCTAGTGGCATACCTGTAAACACGTTCTAACATCTAAGCCCTCAGGGTAAGCCCATAACCCTGCGCAACTTTCGAGTCCCTGCAAACCAGTGCCCAGTGCCTCGACGATAATACTAATTCCATATTGGGGAAAGCGAACCTCTCCTTCGTCCCGATACCATCCTCGGATGATGCTCAATGTTTTAATTAGTTACAACGTATACCATTTCGTCGATTATCAATTTATCACTTGGTAGATCCTCAAGCGATATGGTTTATTCATTTCATGATTATCGAATTTATTAGAACACATTACTTTGTTAGTCCCATTTTTATTCGTTTAATTCTCCATTCTTAGTTAGCGTCTCAATTAAGTTTATCCCATCATTTATATTCGCATATTCATCGACGATTCATTATTATACGTATATACGTTACATTTAATTTTAATTCGTATTGAATTATCGCCAATCGTTACGTTAATAACGATTATCAACCAACCAATCATCCCATACACCATCCTCATCTCCCAAACTGATCGCAACCTGCGGATCATCATCTCAGTACAGTCTCAAACTTCGACAATTCCCATCATCAAATATCAGAGCATCTCAAACAGTCTTAAATCACAACCAAGGGAGTTAAGAGCGATTGGGTTACCTCACGCGAGGGAGGAAACGAAGCAACTGCGATGGCGGGACGGCTGTTGGGACTGTGTCGGGCTGCGACTGTGGTGACTTGGCCGGAGGCTGCTGGGGGTGATGTCGGGCAACGACTGCGGGGCTGGCGGCTACGGCTAGGCAGCGCACATGGCTCGGCTGCTGGGGATGAAGTCCCAGTGGTTGGGCGGCGACGGTGCAGCGGCTGGGGGGGCGGTCTGGCGGCTAGTGGCGGGGGAAAGCAGTGATGGCGGCAACTGGTCAAGCGGGGTAGTGTAAGGGAGGAGAGGAGAGGAGGGGAATGAGAAGAGAGGGAGGCGGCCTGCGCGGCTGGTGGCGGGGAAAGGGGGCGGCGGCAAAGAGGAGGAAGGAAAAGAGAGGGAAGAAGAGGGGAGTGCGGGGAGGAAGAGGGAGTAGATAAGGGAATAGGAAATGCCACATGTCGTCCCGCGATTGCTCAATTTAGGATAGTTTGAGATTGCGTTATCCTTTAAGTTTATATTTGATGTATTTTCTTTAACTAATTGTCACTAAATATATCAAAATTTTCAGAATTTTATAACGAGTTCATATTTCTATTTAAAAATGTAGTTTTGAGAACTAAATTTTTGGCACTAACATGTGACTGTATGTTTTTATCCACGTTCGTCTTAATATTAATTATTAAAAAAAATTAACGTGTCGATATTTTAGGTTATTACATGTCAAAATTAAGGATATTGAGTCTTATAATGTTACGGATTTAAAGTCCATTGATTCTAACACAGTTTTGTTATAGCACGAGCGACTTGATCATCCGGGCATTACAATGATGCGTCGTATCATTGAAAATACCAATGGACATCCTCTTAAGAATCAAAAGGGTATTTTGAAAAATAACAGTCACCCTTTCATTTCTTGTTTATAGGATAAGTTAATCACAAGACCTTCTCAATCAAAACTTCATTCTGAGTTGCCTTTATTTCTTGAAAAGATTCAAGGAGATATTTGTGGCCCAATTCATCCACCATCTGATCCATTTAGATATTTCATATTTTGATTGATGCTTCTACAAGATGGTCTCATGTATGTATTCTATCTACTCGTAATGTTGTCTTTGTCAAGCTTCTTACTCAAATTATTAAATTACGAGCATATTTTTCTGATCATCCCATCAAGTCTATTCGTCTTGATAATGCCGGATAATTTACTTCAAAGGCATTTGATGAATATTGCATGTCAATAGGTATCTCAGTAGAACAACATGTTCCTCATGTCCACACACAAAATGGTTTAGACGAGCCATTGATAAAAAGAATCCAATTAATTGCTAGAACTCTACTTATGAAATGTAAGTTACCTATCTCTGCTTGGGGACATGTGGTATTACATGTTGTAAGTCTCATCTCATTAGGCCAACTGCTTATCATAAGTTTTCATCATTACATCTTGTTAAAGGTCAAGAGCTAAATATTTCTCATCTAAAAGTTTTTGGATGTACTGTATATGTTCCTATTGCACCACCACAACGTACTAAGATGGGTCCACAAAGAAGACTTTGAATTTATGTGGGTTTTGATACGTCTTCAATTGTAAGATATGTTGAACCTCTTATTGGAGATCTTTTTAAAACACGTTTTTCAGATTATCATTTTGATGAAACTTTATTTCCTACTTTGATTAAAAATAATGTTTTTATCTAAACAAAAGTCAGAATTTATTTGGGAGTCAATGGGATTGCATGGATTACATATGCGTACAAATCAATGTGAAAATGAGGTAAAAAAAATTATTCACTTACAAGACATTACAAATCAAATACCTGATGTATTTAATGATGCAAGTAAAATTGTGAAGTCGTATATACCTGTAGTAAATGCGCCATCAAGAATAGACATTTCTCAAAAAAAGGATGTTAGTATAGATCTTGGTAAGGCTCATATTCTTGATGATAAGCCACGCTTGAAACGTGAAAGATCAGCAGGTGCGAAAGACATTATACCACGAAAAAAAAAAACAAGTGGTAAAAATGTTATCTCGAATGTCGCAAAAAAAAACAGAAATTTCACAGAAATGAATTATCCCCTGAAGTGCATAATGTCATTAATGAGATTACACAGCCTGAAAATCAAGAGATCTCGATCGATTATGTGCATACAAATCAAGTATGAGATCGAAAAGATGTCATTGTTAATGACATATTTGCATATACTATTACATCAGAAATTGATGCAGACAAAGAGAGGATTGACCAAAATGAAAAGATGCAATCCAAGCAGAATTGCAATATTTATTTAAAAGAAAAGTGTTTGGACCTGTAATTCCAACACCAAATGGCATCATCCCTGTTGGAAACATATGGGTTTTTGTTAGAAAACGAAATGAAAATAATGAGATCCTGAGATATAAGGTTAAATGGGTAGCCTAAGGATTTTCACAAATACCTGGTACAGATTATGAGGAAACATATTCTCCAGTAATGAATGGAATTATTTTTCGTTTCCTCATTGGTTTATCAACCATGAAAAATCTTGAAACCAGCCTCATGGATGTTGTGACGCCACATTTATATGGATCTCTTGATAAGGATATCTATATGAGGATCCCTGAAGGATTAAATATACCAGAGACATAAAAATCCAATCAGTTATACTCAGTTAAACTACATCGACCGTTGTATGATTTAAAACAATCTGGTCGTATGTGGTACAATCGGTTCAATGAGTATCTGATTAAATTGGGATATAAGAATAATGATGTATGTCCATGTGTCTTTATAAAGAAATCACAATTTGGTTTTGCTATCATTCCTGTGTATGTGGACGATCTCAATCTTATAGATACTGCATAAGATCTCATAAATGCAGCTTCACTCCTGAAGAGTGAATTTGAAATGAAAGATCTTGACAGAACCGAATTTTGTCTTGGTATACAAGTTGAACACTCATCAAGTGAAATTTTTATCCATCAATCACTATATACTGAGAAGGTTCTTTCTCGATTTTATATGGATAAAGGTCATCCTTTGACATCCCCAATGATTGTTAGATCATTAGACATCAAGAAAGATAAATTTCGGCCTCCAGAAGAGGGAGAAGATATTTTATGACCTGAAATTCCTTATTTAAGTGCAATTGGTGCGCTTATGTATCTTACTAATTGCACAAGACTAGATATTACTTTTGCGGTTAATTTGTTAGCAAGGCACAGTTCAGCTCCGACAAAAAGACACTGGAATGGAATCAAGCATGTTATGCGATAT
Organism: Drosera spatulata; assembly: GCA_035668315.1. NCBI lineage: Eukaryota > Viridiplantae > Streptophyta > Magnoliopsida > Caryophyllales > Droseraceae > Drosera > Drosera spatulata. Next base: position 20,077 of record JAOVYX010012196.1, read on the forward strand.
CTTTGTGGAAGCGTTGACATGGGACTGTTATATTCAAGAGGAGCAAAATCCACCCTGGTTGGATTTGCTGATGCCGGGTACTTGTCAGATCCACACAAAGCAAGATCACAAACCGGTTATGTATTTACATTTGGAGATACTACAATATCATGGAGATCAGTGAAGCAGACTCTTACAGCAACATCCTCTAATCATTCAGAGCTTATTGCTATGCACGAGACTAGGCGAAAATGTGTGTCATTGAGATCTATGATACAGCATATACAGGAGTCATGTGAGCTACCTTCAGTTTGTGAAAAGTCTACAATCTTATATGAAGACAATACAGCTTGTGTCGCACAACTCAGAGGAGGCTATATCAAAGGCGATAGGACAAAACATATATCACCAAAATTCTTGTAGTCGCATGATCTTCTGGAGGATGGGGTCATCGATGTACGACAAATCCACTCAAATGACAACTTGATAGATTTATTCACGAAAGCATTACCGGAAGCAACTTTTATGAAGCTCAGGCACAAAATAGGGATGAAAAGACTTAATAATTTTCTTAAACAAAATTTCAATGTTTAAGGAAACGTTGTTTGAGGGGGAGATTATACTCTTTTTCCTTCGTTCAGGTTTTTATCCCACTAGATTTTTCCTGACAAGGTTTTAACGAGTCAATCTTAATAGGTGATAAATACATCAAGGAAGAGTATTGTAATTAGATAATTAAAACTACCCTTTGAAAGTGATGTATTTACACCTAAGCTATTAAATGGACTTATCTAATTAGCTATTAATTAGACCTAATTACTTTGATTAGATGAAAAAATTATGTATTAATTAATTATCTTGAATCCTATAAATAGAGCTAAGGCGTTATGTACACATTTTTAAGAGAAGAAAATCTCTCTTTCTCCCTCTAATTTCTCTCTAAAATATTTTATTATTTTATTAATTCTGATAATTATCTTTCGAAAAATTTAATCCGACATAAACATTTTTGTTATAACAATTCCATTTACTTCTTTTAATCACACAAGATTTTTGGCATTAAAACCATGTGCATGGCAAAGGAGAGGGTGTTTCTATCCAAAAAACACACGCAGAGAGGGTGTACCATCCAACACTCAAATGATGAAAGCAAAAAAATACTTTCTTCATTTTATAATATAAAATTTTTTATTTAATTGAATCATTCTAAAATATAGATAATATATTTTTTTAATAAATTTTTTAAGAGAAGATAACTATTTATTCACCTTTTTCAATAGTTTTATAAAAAAAACAAATCAATCTCATTTGTTATAATATATCTAGTCTCTTATCTCACAATCGTTATAATAAATCACACTATCATTTAAAAAATATTTTTTTAATCAGATTTTATAAAAATTTAACACACCTAAATCTATATATCAAGTTAATAGATTTTTTATATTATAAAACGAAAAAAAAATAATAGAACTTCGTTGTCTGAAACCGGACAGCGAATACAAACAATTAAGTTGAACAGCATCTCGCTTGCCATTATAATACAGTTTAAATCTTCATTGATATCCATTGAGCCAACAAGCATTCACTCCCACCACAAATAAGCATATAAACGATAAAATTAAATGTTATTTTCTTCGTTTTAAATAAATTATAATATATTAATTTAATATAATTATTATTAAATATGTTGATTTTGAGGTATTTTACATGTTTATCCTTATAAGGAGTAAAAAAAATTATGAATATGTGGAGAAACAATTGCGAGTGAGTGGAAAAAAAATCATGAATCGATAAAGAGAGAAAAGTAATGATTGGGAAAAATGAATATGATATAAAATACAAATAATTTGAAGATTTAGACCCAAAAACTTACTTATGTAGAAAATATTATAATTTATACGGGACATGTATTTTTAATAATATGTCATAAGTTATCTAGAATTGAGGGAATAATATTTTTTCCAAATTTATCGTGAGATATCAAATATGATTTAAACCATATAATATCACCCTGGGTCAAAAAATATTCTGAACTATATCAATAAATAGGAGAAAAACGCATCAAGATACGTAATGAATAATACAGTTACTGTATTATAGTATTTTTTCCGTCCCAAATGAATTAGGACATATTAGTAAAGACGGATGTACGAAATGAATTACGACGTTTCCATAAAAAACAACCTTAGAAACTTAAAAAGACAAATATCTCTATTTTATATAATATTATCACTTTTATCATTAACTTTTCTCTTTCCACCCACTCACACTTTTCTCTTCATAAACATAAAGATAAAATGATAAAAATTCACAAAATTATCATATTTCTTAATTATCATATTAAATCAATATTTCGTAATTCATTTTGAAAAAAAGAATATCTATTATGAAATGAAGTGAATATCTCACAATAAACGGATAGGAAACCCATCTTACAGAGCTCGAACACGTCCCAGAAACAAAAGTTATCCAAAACAAAAAAGAAAGAAAAAAGAAAAAAAATACTTATTTTTTTCAAAAAAGGAAAAAAAACAGAAGTAATTGTTAATTCTCTTTCCGTTTCATAATAAATATAATATTTTTATTTTTATTTTCAATTTACTTATAACCTTTTCTTTTTTAGTCAATATTTAATCTAAAAAAATCGCATCAATTATATTTTGTTATAATATAATCACTACTTTCTCCCATAACTCCACTATCCCTAAAAATATCTTTTTTCATCAAATTTTATAAATATTTAACATATATAAATTTTTGTATCGTTTGGATTATAAATATTATGGGACGAACAAAATATTTTACGTGTCATCCGACTAATCACCGTTGGGAATATCCTCTGGGGTGGAATGGGATTCTCTGCGGTTGATGAAAACTGCAAAGGTGTGCTGTCCATGTTTTGGGTGTGGAAAATTTGAGGTTTTTTTTTTTGCTCTTTGCTCTTGCTTTTTTTTTTTTTCTCTAAGAGGAAGATGGGCTATTTATTGTGGATTGCACCATAGTATCATTGCAGAGGATCCGCCTCCCAGATTTTGAGGCTTCATAGAGTTTTTGGACTATAATGGTCCGTGACATCAGATCAGTTGCCTCACAATGCTGATGTCTGGAAAATAACTTTGGCTGAAGAGTACACCACACCTGCATCACCTGCAATTTTTTAAACCACTTATATTATTCAGGACTCAGGAACAAGCACCGATCAAACGGCCAGTTTCGCTATCTGAGGCACCAAATATCAAGTTCATCATTAAACAAAAACTATATACGGGAAATTTTTCACCAAGGACATCTTCTCAAATAGACCAACGCAAGCCATTGTTCACCAAAAAATATCGAGAAAAGCAAAACGTCTCTGTAAGCTAGAAGCTAAAAGGTCAAGGACCTTGGACTTCATGGCAACCCTAGCCATGACTAAATGGGATCATAAGGAGTGGTGATGGGTACAACTTGGCATCGAATCTCACCTGCGATTGCAGCCAAATCAAACATGGTTGGAACATTTGCCTCCACCTGCACGGAGGCTTTGGCCGCCGCAACACCTACAGCCATACTTTGCTTCACATTCAGCCCAGAACATAGAGCTGAAAGTATCCCAGCAACCAAGCAATCACCTGCACCGCTGACCCTCATAACTGTAGCAGGAAGGGCAGGAAAATGCACCACAAAGAGATGCGAGCTCCCCTTAAAAAATGTAGAGCGAGAATAATCATCCGGAGGACAACTCATCATCACAGTGGAATACAGCTCTTCCTCCATTCCAAGTGATTGGGCACCATTCAGAGTCTCATTCAGACACCTTGGCCCACCTCTAGAACATAAGAACACACCATCAGATCCAAGGGTCACTATGACGAACTTAATGCCCCTCTCCAGCAATACCGATATTGCTGGTTTCAGTGTTTGAAATAAAGTTTCTATAGAAGACTTGGCATTGTCAAGATTCCTTCGAACTGGAAGAACCCCATTCCCACCGGTCAATGCATTGGCCATGGCCAAAAGTTCAGCCTCATTAGGAGAAGCAAAAGTTACCTGCAACATCCAAACTAGAGAATAAAGCCATAGGATCTTTTCATCTTTTCATCTATGCATGGAAATACAGATCACATATGCATAGGACAAATTCATTGGTTCCACAACAAACCTGCAAACATTGACTTCACTATTTATGCTTTCTGATAGAACTTACAGTCTCAAACCACGGTCAAAGTAGATCCCCAAGATTATCTTAAAAGTTCTACTTGGATACGCAGACAACAGGAAACTTTGGGCTCAATTTACAAAAAAACATATTCATTACACTTCAACTTGGGCCATAGCATGAGAACCCTAAAAACAATAAAACTGAAACACATGGCAAAATAATGTTCCCAGCTTCTTGATTCCTAACTCAAAACAAATACACCCGGAGTTAGTCTTGGACTCACATACTTGGCGACTGCGGCAACTCTTCTGGATTTTGCCACTGATACAGGTTCAAACAACAATGGGACTCCAGCATCTGCCGTGGCTGAAATCATGATTGATATGTAAGAGAGATAAACCAGTATATATAGTCCAGGAGCATTGGTTCAGCATCGAAAAATTCAGCGTCAAGAAAAAGAGTGGGAGGGATACTTTGACAAGATGCCATCAGAGCATCTGAGCTCAGGTTAGCATCGATCATCAACACAGGAGCTGCACTTATAATGCTGCTGAACTGTTGAATCCAATTGGAAGTAAGACACGTCTCCTGTAACCAAGCCAAGACAAGAAGATTTGCTACCGTGTTACTGATATCAGAAAGTTCATATGTCGTCGAAAAAAAAAAAAACAATGACAGAAATTCAAGTCCTTGAAGACGGCACGACTAAATAGAATGATGGATGTTGCATACAATGGATTCAACGCTTGCAACACCAGTAACAAGCTCCCCATCAATGTCAAACATATTGCAGACGGTAGCAGTTGTGATATCGAGGCCTTGTCGAATACCTAGTCAAAGACAATGATGGTGTTAATTTATATCATGTAGTCTACAACGAGATATTAATTGTAGTCGGATGGCGAAAACCATAAGAGAAGAGAAAGAGAGAACCTTGGACGGGAAGACCTAGTGATCTCCAGTGCTCCAAAAGCAAGTTTCCTGCGTTATCAAGTCCGAGGGAGGAGATGATGAAAGGCTTAGGCCGAAGCTTGGACATGCACTCCGCGATATTCCTTGCGACTCCTCCAAACATATAATCAACCTTTGAACCCAACAAACCACAACCACAATCAGAAGCAACAAACCACAATCAGAAGGGAATTAGGGAACTGAGGAATGAGATGGAAAAAAAGTAACGGTACCTTTCCAGGAGTAGTGGTTCCCCTGGGATTAGACGACCGGATTGATGGAGTCGCGTGAATATCCAACACCATTCCTCCTATCACCACCGCCATTCCCTCCAACGTTTTCTCCATTTTTATTTTTATTTTTGACAGACCTGCTTCTTCCAGGCACACACACAAACAAAACAAAACAAAACAAAACACAAGAGGAGAATGATAAGCACGCAACGCAAGTGTCCTTGGAAGGAATTGATCCCGAATAAGGGATTAGGGCAAATTATTAACAAAAGGGAAAATAGCATTGTGACACCCTCGAGTCTTCGAGTTCGACATATCGACAGCATGAACTATCAAAATAGGAACTTAAACCCTCGACATTCCGTTAATTTGGATGAAATTTGCTATGAAACCCCAGTTTTGACTATTTGACCCGATTTAATACCCATAATACCCTCATAAACCCTAGACTCACCATAAATCCCTAATTCCAAATCCCAAAACACAAATAGGAAATCCCAAGTTTTAATTCCAAAATCAAAACCCCGAATTTGAAAACCAAGTCATAAATCTGCGCATGTTGATCAGCTAGTTCCAGTGGTCTTGATGGAGATTAATCAGAAAATTCAATAACATGTAAGGGGTTCAAGTGGTGGTCTGTTCAATCTGCTCCTATAATCACAAGACCACCGGAATTACTAACCCAAAATTCAAACCCTTTTTTCTTGGCTTGATGAAGATTATACAACACCAATCAGATCTCGAGAAGCAACTGAAGCCAAAGACCACTTTTCCTCTCGAGAAACAACTTGCGGCTACAAGATGAGATCTGTTTGGGATCCAAGCCGCGCCTTGATTTACTCCTCCTCGAGCTGAGGACGAGAGCCAGAGAAATGAACAAGTGACCGGCGGCTGGGATTGGCTTGAGGAGTTTGAGGTGGAGATAAGGGTGGACGGTCGGTGGTTGGTGTTAGGGCTAATGTTAAATGTCGAGAAAGTTAACGGCAAAAAGGGCACCACCCAGGGGTCAAAGTGCCAAACTACAAATGATTGGACTTGAACACCCTTCTTCATGCTCATCATCCTCACCTACATACACGTTACAATAATATCTCAACAACAAACGCAATCCAAGTAATTCCGTCGAGGACACTATCCTGAGATTTGCATTCACCAAGTCTAAATAGCTTCTTCCATCATCTCTATCTCGAGTTCTATAGGTAACAGCATTTGTATTAGAATCACATAATAGATTCTTCATTTTGTATACTCAAATTCACATTTTTCTCAATTTATAGAATATTTATATATCATCCATTATATAATAATTTTTATCTTAAGTATATAATTTTATATTAATAATATTTTATACATTTCATTCATTTCCAACACCAACACTACCTCACCACTCTTCTTCATCTCTTAGTTCTCACTGTTTCCGATGTCAACGATTGTTTCAAATCTCCGACACTGAAATGATCTATTACGATACGGAACACAAAAATGAAGGACACATCGACGATGGAGAGGGGAATGGAGTCGATCATGGATCTTGATTTCTTCGATCTCGACTCTTCCTAACACTTTGATCACATCGCCACACGTCGTTGTCGTCGCTATTGGATGATCATCATCAGCAGTATCAGCTCTCTTTTATGAATTCAACATACCAAAACGCAAATTCCCTAAATTTCAAAAGCTAGAATATCAAAGTCCAATATCGTAAGTCCCAAATCTCAAATCCCAAGTTTCATAAGTTAAGAACGGTGCAAAAATACAAATACAAATACAAAAAAAAAAAAAAAAAGTTACAAATGCTACATTGAGTAGTTAAAATTGGGGAGTCACTATTCATAATTATACATAATACGTAATAGTTATAGATTCTGTTGAAGGTACTAATTTTACCAAATTTCACCTTTACATTACGTAAACTACATATTATACCTAATTTACATAATTCAATGTAAGTGCTCTAAGAAAAACAAATACTCCCTCCGTTTCATATTAATCGAAACGTTTTGATCCAACACGAAAATTTATGTATGTATTGAATTTATATGGATCTTTGTGAGGAAAAAATAACTTTTTGGTGATAGCAATTAAGATAAAGTTAATGGATATATTGTAATAGATAAGATTGATTTAATTTTTTTAATTATTAAAAGATTATCAAAGATAATATTTTTGGGATTTTTACCCAAAACTACAAAAACTTGAAAAAAATACCAAAAAGATGCATAAAGAATCTAAATTCCAAAAACATACAATTCATCAATCTCATTTCAATCCCTAACCTTATTTTCATCTCCACCTCAACTCCTACCATCATTCAACCGCCATCGGGTTCTTTACCGAAATCCGACCACCGTCGTCGGAATCCGGTCATCGTCGTCGAAATCCGACCATCTTGTCGGAGACCTCGTCGGAATTCGACAATCTCGTCGGAGACGTCGGAATCCGATCAACTCGTCGGAGACGTTGTCGAAATCTGGCCACCTTGTAGGAATCAAACCACTTCGTCGGAATCCCAAAACAGAGTGTCAGTTCAAAAGTAAATAGAGCGTCTGAAGAAAAAAAAGACAGAGCGGCTGAAGAAAAAAAATAGAGCGCCTGAAAAAAAAAGATAGAGCGCCTGAAGCAAAAAAATCCAACACACAAAAAAAAAAAAAAAAAAAAAAACAAAGCGCCTGAAGGAAAAAACAGAGCGTCTAAAGAAAAAACACAGAACGCATGAAGAAAAAAACCAGAGCGTCTGAAGAAAAAAATAGAGCGTATGAAGTTAAAAAATATTTTTATTCACACATGTTACACTATAAAAAATTATTTTAATGATGAAGAAAACAATGCCAAAAAAAACAAAACATTTACAACAAAATCGTTTAATATTTGATCAATATTGTTCCTCTCCGACATTTCATCGAACACCTTCCTTGCATCCCCCACCGTCCACATTTCATATATAAATTCACAAGTTCAGTCTCCATAAACCATCTTCATGAATTGGTCGATCACAAAGAAACAAAAAATATTACAAAAAACATCAACATCATCTTCAAAAATATCAAAAATTCTCAAATATAGTTTCTTCTACGACGAAACACCAACAATATCAAAAATACTGTCTTATAAGAAATCACTTGAATTAACAACTTTAAAATCATCATTTGACTTTCGTAATCATCAATTGATGTTATCAGAGTCACTATTGAATTGACTTTCTTCAAAGACACCGAAGAGTTCCTTTGACTTGGATCCGTCGTCTGCAGCGGAGATGGAGAGATCGTGCAAGGAGATTGAGGAAAGATTGCGATGGTGAAGATGATGTCGCGGTAGTAGTGGGTAGAGGCGAAGATGGATTTGATGGAGGAAGATGAGATTGTAGGAGGAGGAGAGAGAAACGTTGAAATTGTATGTTTTAGGAATTAAAATCCCACATTGATATTTTTAAAATTAATTTTCCAAAACTGTATATTTGAATAATTTTTTATATTTTATTTATTTTGAAATGATCCAAAAAATAAAATGGACAGAGAGAGTACACAATAATAGAGAAACCATGTCACACATTTGTTTTATTCTGTAAAAAAGAGGTTTCGTTTGGAATTATCTCATTCTAGATTCCTGTTTTCGATTAGAAGAATTGGAACTAAAACACTAAAAGTGAATTTCATATTTTGAATGCCAATTTCGTTGGACGGAATAGTTAACTGTTCTTCCCGATAACCATTAGGGGGAGCTAGATTTCAAAAACAAGTAACAACACCCCGATGTTTAAACCAAACGGCATCTAACTGAATACAAAATGGAGTAAATATGTAGAGCTCACACGAAAATATAAAATTTAATTCTTCCATTACTATCGATATTTTTTTGTCAGGTACAATGACCCTAAATCAAACTTAGAGCATCTCCTATGAACTAATTAAATGCTTCACCGTCCTAAATTGAAATGTATTTCTATTTACGTTGTCATAACATAAATGACATGTTTTTCAAATGAAAAATATTAAATTTATCTCATTTGTATTCTAATATCTTTTTTTCTCCGGTTATTACAGTGAACCCGTTGTCATGAAAAAAATTATTTCTTAATTAAAATACACATAAATTTAATACATATATAAATTTTTGTGTTGAATTAAACCGTTTCAATTAATTTATAAGAAAGGAAGTAGGTTGCTATAGTTTTTTTTTTAAGGAAGTAATACATACCTTGATTTTGTCACAATAAAAAAAGAAAAGAAAAAGTAATATACACCCTGAGGTCGAAGATTTTGCTATAATGTCGTTTGTTATTTTTTATTTCTGATCATTGGATTTGCTATGAGGGACGGGATGGAAGTTCCAAATACGTGTTTGTGGTTATAATGTCATTGTCTAACTGCTCTTTCTTATCAGGAAAGTTTATATTTATCGAATGAGAGATTGTGCAATGCGAAGTGACCGAGGAGGATCATTTGACCATAACGTGGAGCATGATATATATGCAATTTTTTTCTTCTTAATTTTGGTTGGTAGTGATAAAAAAAAAGAGAGGATGGAAGAAATTTCAAAGCACATGAGATGGAAGCGGAGCCCACTCTAAGGTCGAAGTTCCTTTCAAGTTTCAAAGTCAAAGTAGGTGGACCATACCCTCTCTCCCTCCGTCCGTCCATCCTGTCTGGCTTCTCCTTCTTCCATTCCCAATTCAGTAGTGGAGTGGAGTAGTATTACCATAGGCCCCTAAGATTAACGGCACATGCAGCATGATGCACTTCGTCATCCCCAAACCCAGAGGATGTCGCTGTTTGTCCATCGTCACAAAGTGGTTATTTCTACAGCATTCTATTCATAACAAGAAGGGGATCAGCTGCTGTTACTTTTATGCTGTACTCCATGCTATAAAGAAATGGAGTTCTTGGATAAAATCATTACAGAACTTCAATTTGTTTTGCAGGCGATCCAATGGCTCGAAATTTTAAAAACATCAACAGCAAAGGGAGAAAACTGCAGGCGAGCTTGGTCCACATTGAAACGAGTATTTTCCGGAGGGAGGGTGGATGGGGATGATCGGGCCAATGTTCAAAATTCTACTTATTGAATTGAATGTAAAAAGGACAGTGCATACATACAGCAGATCCAGCAAGGGCGCGCCAGAAACCGAGTCACGGATCGACGCAGTGAGAGGGTGTTACGAACATTACAATTTACATGAATGAAGCTAAACTGGCTGCTCTTCTCTCTCTCTTCTATAATTCAGTAGTCAGTACCATGGCATGTTGTGTTGGGCCCCCTTCATTACATCAACTCTTAATCATGCATTAACACCACTAACACAATTATCCTATACTGATGTTTAGGGAGAACTTAAAAACCAGTTGTGACGTATCCTAGGAAATCTGTGCAAAGAGAAATACTAACTGTGATTCACGGATTACAGAGTTCACTTCTTGTCATTGATATTTTCTCATCCTAAAATGAAGAGTCTTTGTCAAAAAATAATAAATATAGAAGATTGTAACGAGTACTAAATAGTAGGCACAGAATCATGATGTTGTGAATTTATACCCGAGAAACCTACACGTCGAATACCACAATCAGGCATATGATCAAACAGTGACAAAAATTGTAACGATAACACAAAAAATTTAACTTAGGAAATCCGAACACCGAGAGAAAAATCCCACAAAGAAACAAACCATTAATCAACTGAAAGATCATAACTGTTGTCTCTCTTAACTCTCATCTCACAATGTGTTTCCCTCAAATCCTGGAACAATCTCTCTCTTATTTATCACAAATAAACCTAATATAAGGATGTATTTATAAACCCATAAATAAAAAATAAAATTCTAAATTCGAAGAAAATAAGCCGTCATCCAAACAGGCCCGCACGGCCCGTGACATCATCATGCATGGCCGGCCGTGCTCAGCAACTCGGGACAGCCAAGCCGCATGGCCCTTGCGTATTAGGCCTATGAATCGTCACCAGTTCTTCTACGAAAAAGTTCAACACATGAGTACAGTACGAGCACTCAAACTTAAAATGAAAAAATATAACGAATACATTATCCAATTAAATTCCCCATATAAGCTCGATTCTTAACCGAATCGGTCTCTCGCTTTAGCTCATTTGGGTGATGAAGAAATATGATTATAGCATGAGGTAATTGGGAGCTTTAATTTGGTCCGTACGTAGAAGGTGCGTGCTGCCTATTTAAACTCCTCCTAGGTTGTGATCCCTTCGTTTCAAGTTGAAGCTGCACCACAAACTCTAGCAGCTTGGAGACTTGATTAATTAGCAGAGGCCAGCTGCAGTAGTATAGTACACCATCTGATCTGCCGGCCCCCTTCTCTCCGAGCGAGGAGAGTACGACTACTTCAACACTTCACCACGTCACTACTTCTCCAGCCCATCATGCATCTTCTTCATATAGTCGAACATATATAGATTGCTACTTCAATCTAGGAAGCTAATACTGCATCCACCCACTAGGAGTATTCCTTTCCTTGAATTTTCACTCTCCCTTTTCTCCTACTCAGCTGGAATATATAATTGCCTCAAGAAATCAATTAGGATCATGGCGGCTGCTGCTAGCAAGGTCGAAGAGAAGCCGAGAATGGCGGATTTCGATCCCATAAAGAAGAAGCCCAAGAGAAACAAGTTTGCGTTTGCTTGTGCTCTTCTCGCTTCCATGACTTCCATTCTGCTCGGCTATGGTAAACGGAGCATCTGAATTTTCCGCCTGATACAGATATTGCTTTTGATTATCCTTTTCTTTTCTTGGTTTTTGTCTCATCGTGTTAATTGATTGATTTGTTTCTCACGTATATGAAGCCTGCTTATGTCACGGCAACGAACTTTTTGAGGTGCTAGCTAGCTAAACAAAGTATTCTGCAGACTGCTGTCATGGATGAATCCTTAGTAGTAAAATAGCAGCATGATTAATCAATATACACTGTCAAACTTGGTTCAAAGTTACTCTATTCTCCAAGCGTAACTTCAGCGTATCTGGTGGTTAAACTTTAAAATAAGGACATGGAGACGTGAGATGAAGACTTAATATCAATTCATGGATCGGAAGAGTAGTAAAAATTTTCATACTGTATGTGCGTTTGAAATCAAACACAAACATAGAGCAATCACACCAGCGTACTGCTTCCAAAAGAACGCACTACTTATATTAGCTGGAACTGGGGGAGCAAACGAAATAGAAAGGGACAAGAACTTAAGTTGTGTTCTTGTTTATAGTAAGTAGGATGCTTAATTTGAACATACATACATACACACCAGAGACAGTGAGCCACGGCAGGTGGTGTATAACCTCTTTTCCCTTGAAGGCAATGCATGATGGTAGCATTGATCTTGATCTTGATCGTGGATTTGAATTTGCGAGGAAATGAATTAATGTTGCAGACATAGGAGTGATGAGCGGAGCTGCCATCTACATCAAAAAGGAGATGAAGCTGTCG